>PVJS01037869.1:0-19684 GCA_004027185.1 Glis glis
TAAATGTGTGAGAGAGTAGACAAATTATCTATGCAAAAGAATTCCAAATAATTTATGCAGGTTTTCACTGCTTCGAGGAATGGAACATAACTACCGACCTCTTTAATGTGGCCTCTACTACACAGTCACTTCCTTCCAAAGCATAGTGTGGAAAGAGGGAGAGAGAGGAGTAACTTTATTGTGGAGGAAACAGAGAAGCACTGGCTCAGCCACGTGATAGAGGCTGACACACACAGTGCAAGTCATGTTGACAGTACGCATCCTTGGTGTGATGGGATCAGAAGGCCACTGCACTTCTGTGGTTCTCCTCCCCCAAATCCATAGCCTCAGTATAATCAAGAGAAACACATTAGACATATCCCAACGGAGGCATTTTACAAAATACCCAGATAGTGCTTCTCAAAATTGTCAAGGCCATCAAGAACAAGGAAGTCTGAAAAGCCGTTATAGTGTAAGGACCCTAGAGACACACACGACTAAAGGTAATGCGGCATCCTAGATGGGATCCTGAAAGAGGAAAAGGACATTAGTCACAACTAAGGATATCTAAGTAAAACATACACTTTGGTCAGTAATAATATGTTAATATTGGTGTGCAAAATGGCAACATATTAATACTGGTTCATTAGATGTGACTTTAGCACCCTATTCATGTCAGATATTAATAGTAGAGGAAACTGGGTATGTGCTACATGGGAATTTTATGCACTATCTTCACAACTTTTCTATAATCTTAAACTACTATAAATAAAAGGCTTGTTAGAGTATATTATAATTTTTCTAATTTGTATATAGATAGATGACTAGAAATACATATGAACACACAGAAAAAGAGATGAATGGTTATATAACAAAATGCTAACATTAGTTGTCACTTGTGGTAAGATTAGAGAGTAATATTTACTATTTTGCTCATTGGTATATATAATTTCGTAACATAAAAAGAATTTAAACTTGCATTTGGACCAGAATACTTTCCTGACTTAACCACAAAAAAGGAGAATTATATTTAATATTTAAAATTCCTAAAAATGTTTAACAGGCATACAGTATGAAATAATTTTGTCAGAGAAAAATATAAAAATTGTTTTTGATTTATCATTTTCTTCCCAGTATGTTCTCTGGTAGTACTAAAGATAAAGAAAAAGAGGAATAATTATTTCTTGTATTAGTCAAATTTCCATCACTATAACGAAATATCTAAGATACTATCTCACAAAGAAAAAAGCTTTCCTTGGGTTCATGGTTTTGGAGCCTCCAGTCTATGATTAAGCGGGCCCATTGTATTTAGGCCTCTGATGGAGTGCCGAATAGAAACAGCACAACAAACTTCTCACCTCATGGTCAGGAAGCAAAAGAGGAAGAAGAAGGAACCAGAGTCCCATAGTCCCCTTCAAGGGCATGTCCCCCCAATGCTCTAAGGACATTCCACTAGGACCCACCCCCTCAGGGTAGCCCTACCTCCCACCACTACCACTGCGAACCAAGCACTTAGCAGGTGGGTCTTTGGGGGATGTTCAACATCCGAACTATAGCATAAGAGTTTGACG
The DNA here is from genome assembly GCA_004027185.1 of Glis glis. NCBI lineage: Eukaryota > Metazoa > Chordata > Mammalia > Rodentia > Gliridae > Glis > Glis glis. The sequence goes on from PVJS01037869.1 coordinate 1,551, forward strand.
AAACATAGGCAAGAAAGAGTTTCAAATTAACCTTCAAGGGGGATTTTAATTCCCCATTCTAATCCATTCATTTCCTTCATTCTAATTTCTTATGTAATTTAAGATGTTTGGGACCTATAGAGAAGCTGGTCTCAGGCTCCGGGAAGGTGCTGTCAGACATTCCTTGGGTTCAATTCACAGCACACCTGCTAGAGCAGCCTCTCACACTGTAGATTAGAAGATGATGGTCATGAAGAGTATCGGAGCGCTGGTGATGTCACTGAAAACCTCTCCAGTGAGAACTAATTAGCCACTTGAAACAGAAATGTATTCTTTCATTCCCATGACAGCCTTGCTTATTCTTTTTAAATATTAGATCACTCTTGGCTTGAGCTTGTTTGGGATGGGCCACCTACATTTTTTTTCTTGGATCGTTTTATTTACTCATTCCCTCATTTTGCAAATACTCATGGAGGGCTTCCCATTTATCACTTGAGGAATGTTAAAATATGAACAATAATAACTTGCCTTTAACTTTAAGGAGATTCTGGGGGAAACAAGGGGCATAAGGAAATGTTATTGTGCTTACATGATATAATAAATGCTATGAAGTTTAGACAAAGTAAAGCGAGTCCTCACAGCAATGATATTATATCCATGCAGAAAGGCACAGGGAAGGGTGTGCAAAAAAGAGGTGAGTATTGGGTGTTAGTTAATTGTTGGTGTGTGTAGGGAGGATATTCCTTCTTCGTGTTTTCATGTGGAGGAATTTCAGCTATAATAACACTACTGACTACTCTTCCTACTTGTTGCTCCTCCCACAGAGAGTTAAGTAGTGAGTTCAAGAGTAGAAACTAAATATGCTTGGTTTAGCCCATCTTGTTTTCTCTTTTATAGGAACTTGTCTGCATGTTTCTTCTGTTCTGATCTATTTTCTACTATGCAGTAATAAATCCTTAATGCTTCTCTCTCCTATTAACTCTATCAATAATAAAGGTGACCATTTAATCTCTGCCAGTCTCCTGAGTCTAATGGAGAAGAGTAAGAAGAATGTTATTATTATTCATAAGAGTGCTAATAATAGGATTTGGATATGTTGAGGTAAAAGAAGGGTGGAGACAAGATAATCAAAGGCAAAGCTACAAAGTTTGGAAGAATGCTGAGTATGTTAAATTGGCAGGAACTGAGAATAAGTGAAGACAGGAATTGAAGATGAAGTGAAAAAGGAAGACCGGGGACTATGTTAGGGTTCTCCAGAGAAACAGAGTTAATAGGTTATATATACAGACACATAAAAGATTTATTATAAGGGATTGGCTCATGCAATTGTAGAAGCCAAGAAGTCCCACAATCTACCTTCTACAAGTTGGAGGCCCAAAAAAGCTGGTGGTGTGGCTTCAGTCCAATCTAAAAGGGAGATAGTATAAATCCTAGGCTAAGTCCCAAGGCCCAAGAACCAGGAACACTGATCTCTCACAGCAGAAGAGGATGGATGTCCCAGTTAAAGCAGAAAGGGAAAATTTGTTCTTTTTCCAGTTTTTTGTTGTATTTAGACCCTCAATAGATTAGATGATGCCTGCCCATGTTGCTAAGAGCAATCTTTACTCCATCTACCGATTCAACTGCAGATCTTTTCCAGAAACGACCTCACAGACACATGTAGAAACAATGGTTTATCAGCTATGGGGTATCACTTAGCTGGTCTAGGTAATGCATTAAACCAACCCTCTTATAAGAGTTATAACAGTTCTTATGGGCTGTTTCTGAAGACTCTTGAAAGCCAGGGTAAGGCTTTAGAATTCATTCATAATCAATAGAGAGGTTCTGATTCCCTGTGATTGCAGAGTGTCTTATATGTGATTAACATTCCCAAAGAAAACAATCATAAACTCTGGCCAAAATATTAAAAACAACTGTTTGATGGTACTGGACAGTAAGTAATCAAAAGCAGACCAAACTAGAGGAGATTTGATCCTTGAGAAAGGACTCAAAAAATGTGAGAACCATTCATAATAGTATGGTTTTCCTTACAGCCACTATTATAGGAGTCATAACATAGAGTTGGGGGCTACTTTTGTGGTTGAAAATTGAGAAATAAAATTCCAGCAAGAAAAGAGTCATACAGGGGGAATCCCAAATAAATAAACCTTCAAAAACTTTGCATAATCCTTAGTGACTTTTGAACTATGAATTTGACAGGTGAGACTCCAGGTGAATCAGCAAGAAAAATCTAGAACCCTAGAATGTCAAAAGAACTAACAAAATATTTTAGCAGCTGCCCAATGCAGGAAAGACAAAATTTGGAGTTCTAAGGGCTCAGTAAAAATTTTAAGCTTTAGCCAGGCTTGGTGACACATACCTGTAATCCCAGTATTTGGGAGGCTGAGAAAGGAGGATTGCAGGTTCGAAGCCAGCCTCATTAACTTAGCAAGGCTTTCAGCAACTTAGCAAGACCCCGTTTCCAAATAAAAAAAAAATAAAATAGGGCTGGGTTCAATCTCAGCAGTGTGCATACATGTGCCCCCCCACACAAATTCAAGCTTTAGTTGTACCCCAGAAAAACCATGCCTTAAGAGTAAAAAAATATGTTCACATACAAAGGAATTCACCATAGGATGGAAGGGAAATAAACACTGGTTTAAGATTAATTACTGATTGGAACAAAAATCAACATTGAAGAGGAATATGACAAAATTCATAATCTCTACAATATTTCAATCACCATGTTTGGTATATAATAAAAAATTACTAAGCATGCAAATGAATAACAAGAAACAGACATATCTGTTCTGCAAATATTGGAATTTGATGACATGGGATTGAAAATATGAAAAATATGCTAAATTAACTACATGAAAAGTTAATATAATGGGTGAAAAGATAGGAATTTTGAGAGAGGTACAAAAACCATAGAAGTGACAAAGAGGAAATTCTAGAACTGGAAAACATAATATTACATAAAAAAAACCTCATTGTATGTGATTAACAGTAGAATGGACATGACAAAAAGTATCACTTAACTTTAAAACAGATCAATAAAATTATTCCTTCTGAAACATAGAGAGAAAAAATTGGAAAATAGAGAACAAAACTTCAGTGACCTGTAGGATAGTATCAAGTTGTCTAAAATCATGTATTTCATGAAAGAAAGAAAGGAGGAGAGGATAGGGCAGGACAAATATCTGAATAAGTATGGGAAAAATGTCCAAATTGGATCAAAAAACAGCAATCCATAAGAACAGAAAATCAATGAACTACAACAGACTAAACAACAAAATTAATATAGCAAAATTAATATATATATATATATCTTAAAATAAGTGAAAGGGTGAAAAAAAAGGCATATCATATACAGAGGAGCAAAGATAATAATATAATCTGACGTTTCATCAGAAAGTAATATGGGCCAGAAGACAATGGAGTGTTATCTTTAAAATCTATTATCAATGAAATATATTCCAAAAACTCTGGTTATATAAAGACATTTTCATGAATAAAAGCAGATAATTTTTCACAAGCAAACCAACATTATAAGAAATGTTAAAGGAAGACATTTTAGATTGATGGAGAGCAATATTAGGTGGAAATGTGATTCTACAGAAAGGAATGAGGTATGAAAATAGTAAAAATATGGATAAATATGAGGAAATATTTTCTTTTCTTAAAATTTTTATAAGTCAATTAAGTGTTAAAAGAAAAATAACAATATATTTTGACATTTATTTTTCTAAGAGTATGGCAACAGTATCATGTAAAGTTAAGGAGGAGAGTGTACTGGACCAATAGTAGAGTGTCTTGGCAAAATTTCTGAATGAGAAAATGGGCAGTGATTGACACAATTTGAACTGTGCCTTTTAAGAGTCATCCTGCAGCTGGACACAGAATAGATCCGAAGTAGCAGCCTAATAGATGCATTGAGGAAGAGCCAATAGGATTTAACAACAAAATAACAATGATTTTAAATAGCACTTAGCTGCTCATGGTAGCACACACCTGTAATCCCAGTACTTGGGAGCCTGAGTCAGGATAATCATAGGTTTGAGACCAGCCTCAGCAATTTAGTGAGACCCTCAGCAACTTAGCCAAACCCTGTTTCAAAATAAAAAATAAAATAGAACTGGGATTGTAGCTCAAAGGTAAAATGCCTTTGGGTTCAACCTCTAGGAACAAATAAATAAATAGCACTTCTGTTTTTGGAGGCTGGGTGATGAAGAAGTTAATGATATCATTAAAGAAGTGGGGAACCTTATAGACAGAACTGCCATGAGAAGAAAATGATGAGTTTGCTTAGGAGCATACCAAATCTGACACGTAGGTGAGACCAGATAAGTGAAGATTGATGGCAAGCAATTGAAAATGCAGGTCACTCTTCTTATAAAAATTCCAATGCCTGTCCTCAGAAATTTATGACCTTTATGTGACTTGTTTTTACCATATGCTACATGATTTATTGGAAACTTTTTAATATATCCAAGCTGTTAGGAAGAGAAATACATGCAAAGCGTGGCAAGGTGGGGGATTTGTAATTTGTCAAGAGGTCGTTCGGTCCAGCCTCCCATCTCTGAGCAAAAGTTGAGGCCAAGAACCAGCAGCCACTGAGCTTGAGGCCTGACGAAGGTCACCTGCTTCACTCTGGTGATGGCATGCTGGTCACCACCTGCTCTCTAGTTGCTGCCCAGATTACCATTCACCCTTCCCTCTCCACAGTCCTTGCTGTTTTTTTTTTTTTATGCTGTGAAGCCACAAGTATAAGAACCCAGCAAAATGATAAGACTAGTAGCAAACACCAAGAGGCTAACTTTTCTGGCCCTCTTTCTTTGTCTCCCTCCATTGCAGTTACCCAATCAAGGGACTACTCAATGCTTTTAGCTATGACAGATATTACTAGATTGGTTTGCCTTATGCTACCTCATACTTAAGTTTTCATTCATCAACCCTTCTAACTGTTATGGATAGGACTAAGTAAGACATAAGCTAAACTAAATTGTGAAGTAGATGAAGATACTTTTTGTTGACTGTCATGCCCCATTCTTCAATACTTCTTGGCAGTTTGAGACTTATTACCAAAGATGACCAAGGTTATCTTCCTGCTTCTACCTGCCCAATGTCCTATTCCGGTGTCTCCCAGATTCTTCACTCTCCATTTTTGTTTTCTTTTTCCTTTATCCTCTTACTTTTGAAAACCCCAACTTTCTTACTCTTCCTAACATCAGTGTGGAGTTAGAAGAAAAACAGGTTGATTGATAATTCAAATACTAGTGTAATTTCTGGAGCCTTAGCCTCAACCCAACCATTTGTCGTTTTTTGTAATCTCTCCTATACTCAGGTGAATCTCTAGGTAACAGAGTGGGGAGAAAAATTTCAATCTTTATTTTAGTGTGTAGTATTATAATACTGAAGTATATAGCATTAACCTATGGTATTCAGTTTGGTGTGTTCTGTTTCATGAAGTATTATTTAATATTCCAGGATAAAATTCAAATATATAACAATGAAATTATAGTACTCTTATTTTACATATGGAAAAGCTACTAAGACAGATCTGCTTACCTTCATGATTCTTTTGTATCCTTGCTGTCCTGTCTTGGATGAACCATTATTGATAAGCATATGCAGGTCCACGTTTTCCCCATCTGCTTCGCACATCTATGCTATTTTGATGACTCAGCTTTCTTGCTCCCTTTTTTCTCTATTCAGGGCTATCATCACCCTATTTTAACCATTTTGACCACAAACCAGAAATCTAAAAAGCAAATCAAAAGGCCTAAACTTTCTCCCTAATTCTGGTTCAGTTTAAGATTGAACTCTATGTAACTATAAGAGTTAAGAAAAAGTTCACTGAAGGGTAACATCACCAACTTTTCCTTACTCTGAGAACAACTCTTCATTATGTGGATTGTTTCTGACCATTGGAATGTCTCTGCCCTTCCCCCCGTTCATCAAAATCTCTTCCACAAAATTCTCCATCCTCACTCCTCCAATAAGTCAACACCAACATCTCCTTTCTGGTATTTTATAGAACTTATTGCAAATATCATACACTTCATATTCTACATTCAAGCATTCTAAACTTGCTACTTGTGTGTAAGCACTGCTTCTCCAATGAAAGGAGCTCTCAGAGATGAGAATACTGACCTATAAATCTTAATACATCATATGGTTCAAGGTGTTTAGTAAAAACTGAGTGGCCTGAAGGGTTGAACTCTTTACCTTAACAATAAAACTCCACGGGGTTTACTGAATGCCCCTGGTATAGCTTAGTGGCTTATCTCATTGCTTGCAGTTTTCCAAATGGCTTTGCAAAATGGAAACCCCAAAATATATATTGAGTACAAAGCAGGGCAGAATCAATGAACATGATATTTAAAGTATCAAACCCCAAACATAAGCTGGGTGTGGTGGCACATGCTTGTAATCCCAGTACTTGTGAGGCTGAGACAGGAGGATCCGGGTTCATGTCCAGCCTCAGCTACTTAGTGAGGCCCTCCGCAACTTAGTGAGACCCTGTTTCCAAATGAAGAATAAAAAATAAGGCTGGGGGTGTAGCTCGGAGGTAGAATGCCCCTGGGTTCAATCCCAGTACTGCAAAAAACAAACAAACAAACAAACAAACAAAAAAACACCCCAAAGCCAATGAAGGAATTCTACCTTCTTTTGTTTACCTGTTATTTCCTATACATTTCCTGTGTACATAGTGCTGGTGAGAAAATTTGGTAGAAGACTTCATTCCTGGGCTCCAAGAATGAAAATAGAATACACAAAAACTATAAAATCAAGAAATGACTAGACTCAGTTGTTTTCAGGAATGAAGAAAAGAGTAAATAATAAAAAGAAAAGGCTAAAAGGGAATTACCCATTTTAATCATCAGTGCATGTTTAATTTGGTGGCTATAGTATACAAAGACATCAAAATTGTAACATCAAGTTAAAGTCTACATAACTGAACTGTATTGATCGGTTCTTCATCTCTGTGATCAAAATACCTGACATGAACAACTTAAAGGAGGAACCGTATGTTTGGGCTCATGGTTTCAGAGGTTTCAGTCCATGATTGGCAGGTTCCATTGGTATGGTCCTGATGTGAGACAGAACATCATGGCGGAAGGGTGTGGTGGAGGAAAGCTGCTCGGTTTCTGACAGCCAGGAAGCAGAAGGAGAGAGAGAGACACAGAGAGAGAGAGAGAGAGAGAGAGAGAGAGAGAGACAGAAACACAGAGAGACAGAGAGACAGAGACAGGCCTAGGACAAGATATAATCCCAAGGACATGTCCTCAGTGACCTCCTTCCTCCAACTAGATCTTACCTCCCAGTAGTCTATTCAACTATCAATGGATTGACTGATGAAGTTGCAGCCTTCATGATCCAATTATCTCTAATGCCCCCCCAACCTTTGAACACAAGATCTTTTTGGGAACATTCCAGAGCCAAACCATAACAAGAACATGAAAAGCACATACATTTTGTGCTTAAATTTTAAAAAAATCTGAATTTAAATGATTATATTTTGAATAGCTGAATGGCACCGATGAATAAAGAAATAAAGAGTGTCTATTGATACTATCACTGAAACATCACTATGACACGTTGAGAGAAAAAGTAATTGCATATCGCCCAGACAATTTTTGTGGCTGAAGAACACATTAAACTTCTTTATCTTTGAACTGATTTACTTTACATGTTTCTCTAAAACAGAGTCACAACAGGCCAATGGAAACAAAATAAAGTGGAGTGTGTTTTTCTGCTTCTTTTTCCCTTTGGGAATAAGCTCAGAACTGAACATACCGATGAAAGCCGCCTGGCCCTTGTTGCTGCTAAGAATCAACACGAACGTGTTGATGGATTCTGAGGAATCTAATCATGGGCTGAAATCAGATGGAAAGTAGGCAGCAGCTAGCACAAAACTCTGGGTGGGAAATAGCAGCTAGCAATACAAATCACTGACTCTTCTACTTACATTAGTATGCTCGTTTTAATAAAACCTTGAAATGAGGAATAAAATCTGAAATCACTGAGTTTTCAAGTTTGCATTATAGGAACATACACAGCCCCATGCTGTTCCCAATCCCTAAAATGGTCTTACTCTAATAGGCCATCAACTCATGCACTCACTTCAAATTTCCTCTCAAATGTTACCTCTTCAGAGAGGACTTCCTGGAGCACTTTATCTACAGTCTCAGCACCCCATTCTTGTTACTCCTGATTCCCACTGTGCTTCCAGTCAGGGCAATCAGCGCTATGGTGCTATAACAATCAAGACCCAAATCTGAGTGGCTTAAAAAGCCAAAATGTTTATTACTATGAAAAATCCACCAGGAGACATTCCTAGGCAGCCTTCCTTCGTAAGTACTATTCAGTATGAGCAACAAGCTTGCCACAGCAAGGGAAAGTGAGGAGGAAGTCAACACCAGGAAATTAATGTTTCCACCCAGAAGTGACACGCATTACTGCCACTCACATTTCACTGGCCAAAGCCACACTCAACTCCAAGAGGGTAGTAGAGTATTACTCTCATGGGTGTCCAAGTGGATATAGTAATGGCTGGCACATTATGTTTTATTTTTCCTCATAACACTTTTCACCTAACATTGTATAATATGTTTATTATTATTTTTCTCTTCTCACTAGGATATAAGCATTGTGAGGGCCAGGGACCTTACCAATTTGTTTGTTGCTGTACCTGTAGATTTTAGAAAAGAGAATCTCGATAAATATTTGTTGAATGAACAAATAAGAGTTCAGGGAATGATATGCTTTACCAAAGGAATTTGGGCACAAGTGCCTACAAGAGTCAGCTGTTAATATATCAAGGGAATCAAGCAAGGTCAGAACTGTGGCTAAGTGAAGAGCTCTGGTCACTACCTAAAACCTGCCACTCATTGCCTCGGTGAACTAAGTAGCTAGATCTTCCAATTTTTCATGAGGAGTTAAAAATCTCGATTTTTAAAGCAAAAGTTCTAATTTTCCCATGTGGTTCAAAAGTTCTCCCAACCATATGCAGATCATAGCCAGCAAACAGGATGCCAGCCTTTGCTTTAGACGGAAAGACCAAAAGTGTGTGTTATGAAATTTACAAAGATCAAGTTGAGTGGAGAGAAGAGAGAGGAAAAATAGACATCCATCTTTCCATCACCTAAACTGTGATTTAAACTGATGTACATCTTTGCCTCTTACCCCTACCTCACTTTACCCAGGAACTTAGAAAACTACTTCTTTTTACTTACAGAACGAGTTTCATTTATTTATTTTTAGATCCCTGTGAAAAGTGACATGGGGTCAACCCTGCCTTGACTGATGCTCTTGTGTGTCTTATGTAACAATATCTAAACAAATGAAAGAACATGATAAAGGTCTCTAAGGTGAAAATATTTAGAATAAAGTACTGTTTTGATGAAAATGATATCAGCAGGCAGCATAAAAGATATAGTATCCAAATCAGGAACTCTTTTCCATAGCCAATAATTTCATCTGATTACATAATGAGCATTTCTTTCTCTTTGCCCTAAAGTTGAACCTTGCATATAAAGGGGCTGCCAAACACATTTTTCACTATAAAGAAATGTTGTTTTCCAATTGTATCACCCTAGAGGCTTTAATTCACATGGAAATGTTCAAAAGTCCAATTTCTGTATTTCTTGGGACCTATCTTGGGGTGGTGGGGCAAGCAGTGTTCATTGTCTTTAGCTTCCCCAGAGGGAATTGCCGCTGAACAAGGTCAGTCAAACTTTAAGTGTTAATTGTTCACTTCAGCAGACCAAGCCCATGCTTGGGGATTTCCCAGAAATGAAAACACCCTGGACGCTCCAGTCAGAAATACAGCACCGGATTCCAGGCAAACTGCTTATCTAAAGAAGTACTCATATTAACACAAGCCTGCCCCTCCTCCCTTGCAGAGAAGTCTACTGTCCTGCACCAGACTCCCAAACATCCTTGTCCTTCTCCCTGTATGGAGCTTCCCTTCTCTGTTGGGATGTCTATCACATAACCACTTTCACTCTAGGGATAACTAAGGAAGTAAGAAATACCCAACAGCCTTTTCCCTGACCAGCCCCATCCTGCAGTCGAAATTCTCACAACTAGTAGACTTCTGGTGGACCTTAGACGTACTTGTAATTGACCTTCTCACTAGGCTGCCCTGCACATCACTGGGCGCCATGAGTATTGTCTTGAAATGAAAAAGGCCTCTAGTCCATGGTTTTTATTTTATTTTTAATTTTTATTGGTGCATTATAATTATACATAATAGTGAGATTCATTGTGACATATTTGTACATGCACATAACATAATTCAGTCAATGTCACTCCCCAGTACTTCCCCTTCCCTCCCCTCCTCCTTCCCCTGGTCCCCATTCCTCTTCTCTTACTTTTATCTTCATAGTTCATGGTTTTTTTTTTAAAAAAAAAGAAAGACAGTATTTGTAAGACTGAAATTGGAAATCTTGTTCTTAGAGAAGTAAATAAAAATATGAAAATCTCTAGAGATAGTTCATAAGCAAAATAAATTACTTTCATAGAATTCTAGAAATCATTTATTTTAGAAATTCCAATATTGACTTGATTCTGAAAATAATTACACCATTACTTCTCCACACAAGTCTTCTTCAAAATGGCCACTTAATTCACACAAAAAAATCAATTTTAATCAATATGATGTTTTAAAAGTATGCTTTGATATTCCCGTGTGCACATACATAAATACTGCCTAGCAAACAGAAATTGAGACAAGCTATCCAGTGGCTGGGTATCTTCAACATTCTTTATACTAGTCTGGATTTAAAGATCCTAAATGACCGCATGAGAGTAGGCACAAAACTCCTAAATAAGAAGAGAATGGTGAGGGGAGGGGGGAGGAAAAGATGAGGAGAGCAAGCACTTATGATACAAGAAGAGCTTTCATACCAAAACACTCAAATACTCAAAAGAATTACACTGCTGAGAAAGACAACCAACAAACTCTACTATCTGGAGAAGGAATCAAATCCAGGTAAGTTTAAAATAGTGGAGAGATGATACGAAGATCTGAAAATGAGCAGGCTCAGATTTTTTCAGTAATAAATTATGGGAAACAGTTTCAAAAATAATAAGAAATAATGAAACTAACTCAACAGGCAGCAATACAGCAGTAAGAAATAGAGCCAATTAGAAATCTTGAAAATGAAAAACAGTTAAGACTCAAACCAATTCAATAGATTGGGTATACTAGATATACACACAGGTGAAGATTTTTTAAATTGGAAGGCTGTCCTGAGAAATTCACCAGGAATGAAGCATGAAGGACCAAACACATTAAAATGATGAAAGAGAAGTTAGAGATAAGGAGATTCAGCATGATGATGAACCTCAAAATAACTATGCTAATTGAGATCTTCTGAGCCAAAGCATACATGTAATACGATTTTTTCATATAGTATTCTATTATGACAGAAAGCAGATCAGCAGCTGCCTGGGAGGATGGGGAAGAGTGGGACCGGAGGGGAGGATCATAAAAGAGCATGAAGCAACTTTTGAGAGAGACGAATGGGTTCATTATCTTGATGGTGGTGATTGTTTTACAAATTCACAAATATGTAAACTTAACAAATTATACACTTTAAACATGTGCAAATTATTGTGTCAGTTCTCACAGTGAAACTATTTTAATGTTTTCCCCCATAAAACAAAAAGGAAAGAAATAAATACTAAAGGAAATCAAGAATACGTACAGGTGATTCTTTGAGAAGATGAATTAATGAAACAGACTTCTGACTAGATGGAACAAGAGAAGCCAAAGAAAGAATAAATAAAGTCAAATATTTAAATTAAAGATTTTAAGGAATCACAATATTATGCCAATAATATGCAAACTTAGATGACAGGAATCAATTTCCAGAAAGTTGTAAACTATCAAAGTGATTAAAAAAGGTGTAAAAAAATAAAAATAAAACTGTAATTTATTTATTATGGATTAAATTGTGTCATCTAAAAATGATGTGTTGAAGTCCTGATCCTTAGTACTTCAAAATGTAACCTTTTTTGGAAACAGGGTTTTTTATAGAGGTACTCAAGTTAAAATTTGGTTATTAGGGTGGGACCTAATTATGCTGAGCTACATCACCAATATTTTTAAAAATTTATTTTGAGACAGGGTCTTGTTAAGTTGCCCAGTCTGGCCTAAAACTTGTGATCCTCCTGCCTCAGTCTCCTGGTAGCTGGATTACAGATGCTCTACCATAGCTGAGTTGTGCAATCTTTTTTATATAAAGTTTAAAATCACACAAAATAAAATTTTATATTGTCTATAAATATCAATAACTATCTATGTAGTAAAAATGTAAGAATATAAAGGAAGAATATTTATTTCAGGATAGAATTGTCTCTGAGGAAGAAGAAAGAAAAATGGGACCTTTAAGGGTCATGAACAGGAGTTCAACTGGATCGGCCATGTTTTATTCTTAGAAAGATAATCTGAGAGACAGGTGCAGTGGCATACACCTGTAATCTCACAATTTTTTGGGGTGGCTCAGACAAGAGGATCTTAGGTTCAAGGACAGCCTTAGCAACTTAGCAAGACTCTCAGCAATTTAGCAAGATCATGTTTCAAAATAAAAAATAAAAAGAGGTGGGGGTTTAGCTCAGAGGTAGAGCATCCCTGGGTTCAATCCCCAATACCAAAAAAATAAATAATAAATAAAGAAAAAAGAAAAAAAGGAAAAAGATAATATGGAACATGGAGTGTTAGCACTTAGGTGTTCATAACATCACATTCAGAACTTTTCTCAGTGTTTGAAATAGTTCATGTTCTGTTATTAATCAATGTCAATCTCACTATCATGTATGAGGAAGGGGAGGGAGTAGGGAGGGAGTGGGGGGGAGCTCACCAAGAGCAGTATGCATGTATGTCCCTATCACTCTGAACAATGTACCAATAAAAGTAGACCTAAAATAGAAACTATCCTCACAAGATATATACTACAGCCTTATTAATAATTTTTGATCTCTCACCATGAGTTTCTTTAACACCAAAATTCTTTAAGAAATTTATAAATATAATTGAACATACCCAGATCCTTTCAGTGAATATTCAGATTGATATAACATTCGTTGAAATAACATTTCATTAAATATTTAATTTTATTCTTTGTGATGAATATAATGGTTTTAATTTTGCCTTCATCAGATTTTCCTGGGTCAATACATCTTCTTGAGTAAGATAAATTAATCTTTACTAAACCATTCCTTCAGGAGAAAAACACTGAGGTAGTCACTAAGGAAATAAGGTGTTCACTTGGGGATCACATACAAAGCAATTTGTTTCTTTGAGAAACTTGGTTTTTATTCCTTCTTTAAATCTGTGGAGGCCCAGAGGAAATACAGGCTGACAGTAGGCACATGACCACCCCCCCTTCAGTTCATGCAGCCATAGATGTGCACTCAGCCTGCCTAGTCACAAATGTGCAGCCAGCCCCCATTCAGCCTGTGCAGCCGCAGATATGTATATAATTATGTAAGCATGACTGGGCAACATGCAACATGCCTGAACATGCCATGCTGGCCTGCACGTGTGCCATTTTGTGCAGAATTCTATACAAGCAACCAGTTTGTAGATAAAGCTGCTGTTTGTTCTCCTCCAGATGGCAACTCCATGTGCATTCTTTTTGCTGGGGATTTCAACCTCAAAACTTCCCCTGAAACTGCTTCTGGCCCATGATAGGGCCCCTGACAATTGGTGTAGTCAGCAGGATGATGTGAATGCCCACAGCATCCCTGGAAGAGTAGCACCAGGAGGAAAAATCCCAGGTTGGAGGAGATGTGGCCCCTGGCCTCCCTGTGGTTCCCAGTAGCAGACTATCTGGTGGTGTGGACCCTGTCGGAAGATTGGGATGATGTACATCTCCAGCCAAATGAGGTCCAGTGGGAGCTAGAAGCACTGGTGCCAAATGTTCCATTGTCACACCAAGAGGCAGACGGACGGGTGGCTTGAATGTTCCTGGCATTTTTGCAACACACCAGCTGTGACATTCAGGCACAGACACAAGAGTTCTGCCAGGTGCAGCAGCAGGAAGATGACTTAGAGCAATATCTATCAGCCACGAGCGAGTCCTACACAGCCGAATCGAGTTTGCTCCAACTTCTTGCTCTAGTAATCCAGTAGGCTCCCTCCAGCATGCCTGCCCCCTGATAAAGCAGAAGGTGGAGATAGAGGAGACTTTGGACCCCAGGGGAGGGTCTGCGGAACCCCAGCAGTCTACCCACCATACCACTAGGACTCAAGATACGCCCATGGAATTCAAGGGTTTGCAAAGCAATGTAAACAGAAGATAGGGGAAATGGTCCCTGCATGGCTGTTGTGCCTGTGGGTCATGGGGCTGATAATACTGAACTGAACCTGATGGAAATGACTTAATTGTCTAGTGTAACCACCGTGGTGCCCTTCTTGGGGCACCAGCTGAAGAATGTGTCTGTGACTAATGCAGAAGCCAGGAATCAGACTTTGATTTTTAATTGGCTCATGGCCGCTGCCTGCACAGTTTGGAAAAATGCTGGTGAGTTACCAGAGACTGTGAGTAGTGGACTACTGATTTGGATCTAATGCAGATTATACGCGAGATGGGTATGCGAAAGATGATGTTTGAAGCTCAGTATATTAGCCCAAATGAAGAGCTATTTATGGCCTATGTGAAAGATCTTATCCTAGTGGTTGGTCCCCAGGGCACTTTTGGTACTGTATAGAACATGGAATATAAAACAATTTTCAGTAATGTATAAAAGACTTGTTTAGACATGTCAGCATATAGCTCAGACAACTTCAGAAACTCATAAAGAGCTTGTTTAGACATGCCATCATATAGCTTCAGAGACTTGTCTGGATATGTCAGCATATGGCTCAGACCAGCACATTTGTGCTGCGGTTGATAATGGACACTTGGATCTAAAATGCCTTCCACCTCTGATGGACTTAGGTCATCAATACATTTCTGGCTACTGACAGAAGTCTGACAGGGTTGGATAAGCCTGAATGAGCCTGCCGAAGACACTGGGCAACACCCACAAAGTCCTATAAAGACACTGGTCTTCCTATGAGCAGCGGGCTGACCTTTGCTTATGCCACAACACTCTGTCGTTTATGACTCTTCTTGCTGACTGAGGATCAGTGAAACTCCAACCTGCTTGGCTCCTGGGCCAACTCCTGAATCTCCTCTTCCATTCCTGGATTTGGTTCCATATTCCCTATTCCCTGTTTATATTGTATTATTTAGCTAAGTATTTGAAGTGCTTTAAATATATAGAATTTATGTGTTGTCTAGCACATTTATTTGACCTAAATCGTTAGATTTGCTAGTGTGAAGTGTGTTGTTTGACGCTCACTCATTGTTAATTGGCTTTGGCAAAGTAGCCACCCAGCATCTGAATTTAGCTTAAGTTTACTTAGACAATTTCCTGATAAGTTCCTGCATGCTATAATCTTGAGTGCTGAGTAAACCTTGCAGCATTGTGGAGGGACACAAATTGTGTGTGACATGACTCATTGGTCTTAGGACGTTGTGGCCCCATTTTTCATAATAGATACCATGGGCACTCTCCTGACCTTATATGTCAAACAGCTGGTACACATAGTAACAGCTGCATTGGCCCAGCTGGGAGAGGTGGAAGTTTACCAGCAGGAGTGCACCGCCCAAGTGCGCACTGCACGGGGAGGAAAGGGCCTCAATAGGATCGGGCCCCCAAGCTGCAGAAGAATAAGGCAGGAGATGAAGGGTCTGTGAAGGTCAGCCTCAGGCAGATGTGGTTTGACTTATTGGCAGCTGGGCTGGCAGAGGAGAAGATAGACCTCCAGCCCAATGACATGCTCTCGGTGCTCTGGCAGCAGCTCTGCCCAAACCAAAGGCACACCCCTTTACCTCTGAAAAAGGCTGAGAGAATGGCTAGAGAGATACGTGTGACTGACTGTCTCCCAGATTAGGGACTCATCTAGGGTGTACCCAGTTGGCGAGGAAACCAACTGACCTGAGGTCACATGTAGAATTATTTGTTAGTCCCCTTACAACGTGCAATGTGTTCTGGTACTAGTTGATATGGGAGCTGACAGCACCCCACTTGTTGGCAACCCGGACAAATTTACCAGACCTAAAGCTGCCATAGAGGGTTATCGGAGGCCATCTCATTACAGTTCGACATGCCCCAGTGACTTTGGGAATTGGACATCTGCCTTCTAAGTAATATGACGTTTATATATCCCCCATAGCTGAGCATATTCTGGGGTGGATGTGCTGCAAAGATTGACTGTACTTTGGAGTACAACTGTTGGAGATAACTGTTGGAGTACAACTGTTGGAGAATTCTGGCTACGGGTGTGTGTGATAAAGATTGTTGCTAGAGGACATCCCCATCATGCTCCCTTGCAACTCCCTAAGCCACAAGGATTGTGAATGTATGGCAAGCAGTACAAGCTATCAGGGGGGCACGAGGAAATTGGACAGACAACACTGAAACTAGAAGAGTCAGGTGTAATCCACCCGACTCATAGCCCATTCAACTCTCCTGTGTGGTCAGTGCAAAAACCTGATGGTTCCTGGTGCATGACAGTGCACTCTACAGAGTTAAAGTGGCGTTGCCCTTGCCTGCAGCAGTACCCAACGTCTCAGAACTGAGAGATTGCCTGTCACATGAACTGGAACAGTTTCATTATGTTGGAGACTTGGCAAATGCTTTTTTCTTTACTGACATTACCCTGGAAAGCCAAGAACAACTTGCCTTTACCTAGCAAAGGCACCAGTGGACCTTTTCAGTATTGCCCCAGGGATATTTGCATAGTGACCTTGTGTCACTGCCTGGTGGCACAGGATTTGGCCTCTTAGTAGATGCCTGATGCTGTATGGCTGTTCCATTATATTGATGATGTAATGCTAACCTCTGATTCTCTTGAAGAACTAGAAGCAGCTGCATGCAGTCTCCGAGCCACTCTCCAGGAATGGGGGTGGACTATCAACGAAGACAAGGTCCAGGGACCTGAGTACTCTGTCAAATTCTAGGGAGTTGTTTGGTTGGGTAAGACAAAGGTTATACCTAAAGCAGTAATAGATAAGATACAAGTGTATTCTCGACCAGAAACAGTCAGACAGTTACAAACGTATCTGGGTCTTCTGGGGTTTTGGTGAAAGTTTACCCCCCCCCATTTAGCTATGCTTATGTGCTCCTTACACAGCCTTGTCCATATGGGGGCAACTTGGGATTAGACATCTGAAATGGAAACGGCTTTTATAGCCACCAAGAGAGTGGTGGTACAGGCACAGAATCTGAGAGCAGTAGACCCTGCACTTCCTTTCCAACTAACAGACCAAGTGGATGATGCAGGTTTTGGATGGGGGTTATGGCAGAAACAAGGTGCTTGGAATAGCCCAATTGGATTTGGGTCACAATTATGGAAAGGGGCAGAGGGGCACCACTCTTTCATTGAGAAGCAGTTAGCAGCAGTATATGCTGCCCTCCTGGCTTGTGAGCCTGTTACAGGTACTAGGTCAGTGATGGTACATACAGATCATCTACCCCTACTAAAGGTTGGCTGAGGTCCTCCAGACAAGGGTAGCACAAACGCCAACTCTGACCAAATGGGGTGCATATTTAGAGCAACAGGCATGGTTTTTTAGTAGCCTTTGAGTAGCTACATACTCTGCTGGGGCCAATAGAGTTCCGGGCGACAGCCCTCTCAGAACCCACAGAAGTAGGAATCACCCCAAGTCCCTATGAGGAAGAGAGTGCCCCTGTACCCCCAGAAGCATGGTATATTGATGACTCCTGTTGTGGGAAGCCACCCACATGGGAAGCAATGACCTTACAGCCGACCACAGAGACTTTTTGATATGAGACTGGTGCGGGATGCTCCTGCCAATGGGCCAAGCTCTGGGCAGTTTGGCTAGTGCTCATGAAGGAGACTGGGCCATTGCATGTCTGTACAGACAGCTGGGCAGTCTATTGTGGGATAACCTGTGGCTGCCCTGATGGGGATCACAAGACTGGTTAATCAGGCATCACCCATTGTGGGGTAAAGATATGTGGGAGGGCCGGGCGTGGTGGCGCACGCTTGTAATCCCAGTACTTTGGGAGGCAGAAACCAGAGGATCCGGGTTTGCAGCCAGCCTCATCTCTCTCTCTCTCTCTCTCTCTCTCTCTCTCTCTCTCTC
>PVJS01037870.1:0-19684 GCA_004027185.1 Glis glis
TTTTTATACTTTATTTTTGAAACCGGGTCTCACGAAGTTGCAGAGGGCCTCACTAAGGAGACAGAGAGAGAGAGAGAGAGAGAGAGAGAGAGAGACAGGGAGAGAGAGAGCGAGAGCTGAGGCTGGCCACGAACCCGGATCCTCCGGTCTCCGCCTCCCAAAGTACTGGGATTACAAGCGTGCGCCACCACGCCCGGCCCTTTCCCTACATTTCAATGAACATATTTTCCAGTAAATGAATCACAAAGAAAACTGAATTTCAGATAAATATTAGTTTATTTTCATTATTCAAAAATCTTCATTTCATTATAGTAAATATAATGCATATTTTAATAAACACATTGTTAAGCTCTGAATTTAATTAGTATTAAGTGTTCTGAAAATGGTCCTTCTGAATTAGCTTAGTAGAGTTCTTTTTATGCCAACTATCTCCCATTTTGCTGAAAGTCATACTATTTTTTTTTTTTTGCCATACTAAGGATTGAACCTGGGACCTTGGGCATGCTGAGCAAGCACTCTACCAGTGGCTAAATCCCCAGACCTCATTTTTGTTTTAATCTTTCATTAAGTTTGTGAAGTTCATTTAATTTTCTAGATTTTATTACTACACTGGAAGTATGCAAGGAATGAATTTAAACAATAAACACTGCAATTTTTCAAATTTAAAAAATATACTTTTCAGAAAAATTATTGTCATTTCAGGAGTACAAATTTGATATAGCAATGGAAGGAGGGGTGTCGGTGAAACAAGTAACAACAGAAAAGTCTGAAGCAGAAAAACATACACATACCTATTGCAAATTTACCTTGGGTTATCTTAAGCTCTAAAGCACAAAGGAAGATTTTTTTTAATCGCTATTCTATTTGTAGAAATTATGGAAATATCTGGCACCAAATAAATATTTATTGAATAAATGAACCCACACTCTGGCATGAGTCCAATATCAGTATAAGATTTCTATGTTAATTAAGTTATAAAATGAAATAAAGTTTAATTTAGTATCAAGTTTTTGACTATGGTAAAATAATCTAATAATATGGAAACTCCATATTTATATATATAGATCATCATTCATATTTTTATTCAAAAAGATTACACTGGCTATATATAGGTTCTAGGCCTCCTATTTATATGTATAAAGCACTTAAAATTCAAATACATAGAAGGTAAAGGAATTGTGTACATTTTTAGTGAATTTACTTTTTGTTTAGTCTATTTAGAATCCTGAGCTTGTAGGAGAATAGTCAGTACTACCCCTTTTTAAAAAGATAGACACATAATATATGTTTTTATCATATGTGGAAGCTAGACAGAAAATAGGAAACAAAAGTGACTTCCGATAAATGAGGAGAGAGATAAGTAGAATAGTGGAAAGTGATTGGGGATGGAGAAAAGGAGGGGAGAAAGGAAGCCTGAGGAAGGAATCAGTTCAAATATGCTACATCCATACATGAAGGTATCACTACCAATCCTACTAACATGTACAGGGAGGAGAAGCGGGGAGTGGAGTGGAATATGTATGAAAATACAAAATGATGCGCTCATGTATGTCGTATAATTTTGAATCTCACTATGATTCATAATTACAATGCATCAATAAAAGCATAAAAATGTAAACAATTTCATTTATTCAGAAAACTTTATTTTTGTCTTAATTTTCCTCTATATTCTGAGGGCCTGACATTGGTAATAATATTTTGCATACATTTCCATTTAGTTAATGGGTTTCAGACTTGGTCCAAGAGGCAAATATATTTATCAACCCTTGAAAACATTACAGGGAATGTATATTCCAGCTGAAAAAAAATGTCTAAATAACTGAGGCAATTAACATTTTCTTCAATATTATAATATTGAAGATGACTTCACTAATGGGAATAGTTGGGTGTGTGACAGCTCCAATGAATGCCCATGAATATGAATGGATGTCAAGTTCCAAAGTCATTATATAATTACCAAGATTGTATAAATTCTTGCTAATTATGGATAATAATTTAATCACTTATTGAATTTTCAAGGTCAAATACAGGCATAGCAATTATAAGACTATATAAAAATGCAAGACTCAGCTTTGTCTTTATATTTGGTGATGCCAGACTATTGTATCCTATAAAATAAAAGGAGGAATAATTAATTTGACAATAGGTTTCCACTGTATGTCTCCTAGAGTCAGGTACTTATCAAATGTTACATTATTAATTGTCAGAACAATGGTGGTGGTGTTTGCCATTTAACAAATGAGGAAAGTTGATCTTGAGAAATTAAGTCATATTCCCAATTTCCCGAAGGTTATCAGTAGCAGAATTTACATTCTAAGGTAGGTTTCAAACTTATCATTTTATGGCTCTCTACAGTTTCTCTTCTGACTCTATTTTCTGAATCCCTTTCCACTCAATTTGCTGCTTCTAATCACCTATGGAACAGGGGAATCAGAAGAACTAATTTTCTTAGAGTTGGATATGAAAATAGAGTAGAGTAATAATAATGAGGACATGAAGGTCAATGTAAGAATGAAATTCATGAGCTTCAGTGGATGTACTTTTCATATCCATATTCATGATACAAGGACTGTAGCAATTGTTAGAGCTGTGTGAGCTGTTATTAGTGTATCTGTAAAGGCAGATACACACCCATTGAAAAAGCTAAAAAGTTGTCAAGTCAAGGCAGAGGGTTTCTTAATAAAATTGTGTAAGCTGTATGCTCAAAGTCAAGACTTTAGTGTAAGTCTAGTGCTGCTGTAAAAATGTGTACCGCAAATTAGGTAACTTAAGACAACAGAAATGTATTGTCTTACATAGAAGCTAGAAGTCCCAAATCAGGATACTGGCTATGTTATGCTTCCTCTGAAATCTGTAGAAGATAATCCTTCCCTGCCACCTCCAGTTTCTGGTAGCCTCAGTATTCCATGATTTGGGGCAGTGTAACTCCAACCTTTTCCTCTGTCTTTACACAGCCATCTTCTGTGTCATAATTTATATAACATTTCATTTCTGTATATATTTGTAACACAATTTTCCATTCTTATAAGAACACCTGCCATATTGAATTAGAGCCTATTTTAAAGACCTCATTTTACCTTAATTACATGTGCTTAGAGATTATAGGATTTTAATGAATTTTTTGGGGGGGATGACACAATTCAACCTATAGCAAGGTTCATGGACAAGTTTGAGGGAAAACTGAGAGGTAATCTTAAGGTGAAGTAGTATAAACATGGCCAATACTTTAGCAAAAGATTTTTAGAAGAGGAATTTCTAAAATAAATAAACCCTTTGCATAGTGATTAAATACCATGAGATTCTCTTGGCTCCTAGATTCCTGATATTGTAGATGTATAAATGAAAGCTTTGGCATATCAGTTTTTTAATTCTTGATTCTGTCCACGTTCATATTGTTGGTTAAATCATCCCTAAATAAGTGGAATGACACTGTGTATACCAAGGAGAGGGATGAACACT
The DNA here is from genome assembly GCA_004027185.1 of Glis glis. Classification (NCBI taxonomy): domain Eukaryota; kingdom Metazoa; phylum Chordata; class Mammalia; order Rodentia; family Gliridae; genus Glis; species Glis glis. The sequence goes on from PVJS01037870.1 coordinate 3,460, forward strand.
CATAAAACTTAGCTATAAAACAGAGCCTCAGATTTACCATAAGGAATTTAAGGTGGGTTGATATTAGGCAGAAAGAGAAAAATGGACACAGATGGGTAAGAGGATGTATTTTACCTGTAAAATAAACATTGTTCAGAAAGAATGGACTAGAAATAGACATCGAAAGAGAACCTTAAGCAAAAATCTCTGAATAAAAACCTATTTTTGACCTTCAACAATGAATGCATGGATTTTTCACAGAATACAAATTGTATCTCCGATAATCAGGTATTTTAACTGCATGGCTATGAAAATATCACTTTGAATTATTAGGCCATTAACTCAGCATGAAACATAATCCACGAAAGATGTCAAGGATTTATGTACATTTGTCATCTTCTTCAAGTCAATAGTAATTTTCTGATGAGTTTTATTTTGATCAATAAGCAGTACATGAAAAAATTCACAGGAGTAAACAAATTCAGAAAAAAAGAGAAAGAAGTGAGTAAGATTTTATGTGTAAACCTTGATCTATGTTTAGAATACAAAGGAAGTAGCATGCAAAATTATTTCATGAACTTTTTGGTGCTTAAATCAAACAAGCAAATTTTTTCCAATAGAAAAACACTTGTAAAATAATTAACTATAATCATTCAGTGTATTCTAATTTTATGAATTATGCCTCTGCCTTTTTCTTTCTTTAAAGATTTTCCTCTGAAAAACTCTGAATATTATTTTGCACACGAAATTTGCTTCTACTGTCAAACAAGGCACTAAGGAGCTATTTACTTCCATTTCCTATTAGCAACATACTTGAAAGGCATAACTCCCAAAATGCTTTATATTTAATTGAAATTTGGAAAGTAACAAATTGATTCTCAATTTCCGGCATATTTTTGTAGCATTCAGTAAGTTCTGTATTTTCTGTACAGCATAATAGTTAAAAGCTTAGGATCTGAAGACAGAATGCAGAGTTTTCATTTGGCCTTTGAACCTGTTCTTTGGCCATGAAATGGGAATAAATAATGTTGCTGAACCCACAGATGCTTGAATGACTCAATGAGGCAATATTTATGATCCAAATATGCCAACATCAGTCATATCATCACCATAAAGGAAATGCAGTTGCTAATATTACTGTTAAATTCATTTAAAGAATAAACCATAATTTTAGTTTCAGAATATCTAAAAGAAAGACCACTCCTTTTTGGGAAAAACAAAATAGAAAAAAAGAAAATAAATAGGAGACCAAGAGAAGGAAGACAAAGGACAGAGAGAAAGAGAAGAGCCTTTGGCAATGAGCCATCCATCGCTACTTCCGTTATGAGCAAGAGCTTTCTTTTTTTCTCTAAAATGCCCCATGTTATACATATGTGCAAAGACATTGCACCACAAACATTAATTTAAAATTAACTCTGCTTGTTTTGTATTGTTGAACACTATAAATGCAAAACTTAATAATATTTTCTGCACATAGAACATCTATACACACACACATACACACACTTCTTTCTTCTAAAAATACCTCAGAACATCCTTACCCATCTAGTTGAATAGCTCCATCTAGTTGAATAGCTCTAGTCCTTTTTTACCATGAAAATGTATCTGGCAATAAAGAAATCCCCTAGAGGAAGGGGAGTGGAAGAAACCCAATTGGTAGAGTCAGAACCTCTTTCTCAGAACTCTACCAAGAAGAAATGAATAATAGACTTAAACATTATTTAGTTTACTCACACTGGATCCAAAACAACATTTTAGTATGAAGAGGTATCTGTTTCGGTTGCAGTGCTTATCAGAATAGCCACTGTGACCTCTAGGCTGGAAGCAAAAAGTAGGAGATCATTTTACCAGAAGAAAAGGCTGAGGATATAGAACACATATTGAGTTCATGTGGGATAATTTGCATTCACAGAAGGGAATGTACCATACCACTTCCATATAATCCAAAACAGAGAAAAAAATGTATAAATTCTTGTATTCCTTCTATAGCCCCAAATGAAAATATCCTCACAATGTGCCATACATAGCAGGAAATTAGCTGAGTAGAAACTTTAGGAAATATATGACCAGTTACCCCATAATACATAGGAAAGTAGCAGCATTAAATGATTTTTTTTTTGCGGTACCGGGGATTGAACGCAGGGGTGTTCTACCTCCGCACTATGCCCCCGGCCCTATTTTTTATACTTTATTTTGAAATCGGGTCTCACAAAGTTGTGGAGGGCCTCACTAAGGAGAGAGAGAGAGAGAGAGAGAGAGAGAGAGAGAGAGAGAGAAAGAGAGAGAGAGAAAGGGAGAGAGACACAGAGAGAGAGAGCGCTGAGGCTGGCCGCGAACCCTGATCCTCTGGTTTCTGCCTCCCAAAGTACTGGGATTACAAGCGTGTGCCACCACACCTGGCAAGTAGCAGCATTAGATGTTATGATTTAAGGACAAATACTAGAAAAGCACAATAAGTGTAGAAAGACATCAATCATATAGATTGAGGAAAAACAATTGTATTATGCTAGTTGTAAAATCTGATGGAAGGATAAATGGGTAGATGAGAGAGAGAGAGAGAGAGAAGCAAATCAGAAAATAAATACATGTTTCAAAGAAGAATTTAATTGCTTTGATTCAAATTTGATACCATTAACTATTATGTTGATTTATAAGTGTCTATTAATTTCATGAAATGTATTTTTATCATTTCATTTTGAAATTTTTCCAATAAAGAATATTAAGTGACAACACTACCATTTTTAGAAAAATAGAAATTTCTAGAATTATAAACTAGAATTACAGGCTATTCTCTCATGTTTTGTAATGGCTTAATTTCCACAGGTTATATTTTCTTTAGAAATAAACAGTGATATCAATACTATCTCTTTGAGCTAACTTTAACTTAGGCATCCAATTTGTAATCCCCATTTTCCATCTTAATGTATAATATATAGTTTTTCCTTACCTTGTCAACCTTTTCAATGGAACACCAATCTCATTTTCCTTTATAAAAAGAATATTTTTTCACAGCTTTAAAAATCTGGATTATCACAGACCAGACACTAGTTATCTTTATTTATAAAGGAGTCAAAAACCTTGCTTTATAGTTCTTACTGCAGCTGAACATATGGTTAACTAGATCATCAGGAGTATACCCCAAGATTTGGGTATCTTAAACTTACTGGGTGTTTTAAAAGTAACAGCACTGATGCTTTTCAGAGATTATCCTTAGCCCCGTTTAGCCACCCAAATAAATAATCTAAACCGATACAAAAATTATCTTAGCTTTGTGAACCTCAGTTTCCATACAAGATAATTATTGTCAAGATTAAATATCATACCATACATACATGCTCAGCATAGAATCACATCTTTAAAAATATTTGGAATGATATCACAACTTATAGATTCTATGATGTGGTGGCAGACTAAATTCTATCTATTCTTACAGAAAAGCTATTGAAACTGTCGTTGATGTCCCTGAGTTCTGTTCTGGTTATGAGTCTTCTTGTGCCTGTCATACTTTTTCCCCCTTCCTAGTCTTCCTCTACTTTCAGCTTATTCTTTCAATTCTAGAACATATCAGGAAATAACCAAGCCATAACAATACCTAAATAAGATAAGGATGGTGCAGCTTGAGGACTAAGGAGTTCTAAAAAATAATGGGTATCATCTTTTCTGCATGAATTTTATGACATTAATTTTGGCTGGGTAGACAGCATTCTTCTTTTCACCTTTCTTATACTTGGATGAAGACGGCACAGGTTGTCAAACTGGTGATTCTAGGTTGTGGCATAATATTGCATTTTCTTTATGGTCTCCAAGAAATCATAATAGGGATGCTGTTTCAACATTTTGAACATAATTCAGTTATTCAATAGTTTCTTCTTGTTTAAACACATTTAATTATAACAGTTCTTTGAATAATTCATTTAGTCCTTAATGGTGATTGCCCATAGTTGCACAAATAGTAACAATGCAAATGGAGAGAATGAGGTAAACATTATTATTGTCTGCATTGGTCAGAACACAAGTTTGTGGAAAGTCACAAACAATCTAAATATGGTGTTAGTCATTAACATGGGAAAGATGAAGCAAATTAAAAATTGTTAAAAACCAATTTAGTTTCCCCTTGCAGCCTAATCATACAAATTGCATGTTCAAGCTTTGTAATATGCACTGCTTTATTGGTTTTAAATTATGTCTACCCCTCACCTACCAATGAATGAATGTTTAATTAGTGTACTCCATAAACGCTTGGTCAGTGGTATATCTGTGATTTTTTTTTCTTACTACGTAACTATAATGTGTCAACTTCTGATAGCAAGAAATAGAAATAAATGCATGATACAAAACGAGCATGAGGGTTATTGTTAATATTTATGTATCCCACAATTTCTGCATGGCAACTAGCATTAATAAGGGATAAGTTAGGATGATTTTAAAAATATAATAAATTATTATTCAAGATAGCAGATTGAGTTTTTAAAGCATACAGTATTCATTACTCCATCTATTGTTATGAAATAGCCTAATGTGTTCAATTGAAAAATATCATAAAATGTTATCCACTTGTTATGCACAAAATGTTGGGTGATAAAAAATAAATAATGTGCACGGTATAACATTGTTCTTTGTTCATATGTTCACAGTCATACCAAGGTCTTATGGAAAATGGGCAGATAATAGCAAACTACAATATTTAGGAGAATTTTTTATATATTTCACAGACCTCCAGAATCTATGGTAGACACACAGTGGAAGAATTCACTTATTTTAACCCCAGAAAACCTTCATGGAGGGTAGAATAATTGTTTTACCTTTTTGCAAGTGAATGATTTTGAGAGTGGAAAATCTGGAGACAAGTTCTTTTCAGACTGAAGAGAAGCATGGGCCAAAACATAAGGAAGAAAAAAAATGAAAGACTCCAACAAGAAGAACTAACTGAATTGGGGGAGAAATATGCCTAAGGGAAATGATTAATGAGGCTAGAGAGGCAGTCAGAGTCGCAGATTCCTCTGCCACTGCAAGACACCTGCTCTGTGTTCCCCCTGCACCACAGCACAAAGCTCTATGCTCATGTAAGGCTGGCTCTAAGTCCAAGCTATGTTAAGTCAAACTGGGTTGCCAAATATATCATATGATTCACAAGTGCCTAGATCCTGGCCCTCTGGAATCATAAGTTTCCAATTCATAAGTATAGTTAAACTATTTTTACTTTTGAATCCCTTTTTGAGTATGAGTCAAAATTTATTCATTATTAACAAATGCCTAATAAATGAATAATAGCCTAAATGTCTAATAGACATTTCATATTACAGTGTCAAATACGAATCTTGTTCTCTTCCCACCAAAGTTTGCTTACACACTTCCTCTAGCAAACCAGATCATGTCAACTCATCATCTCTTCCTTCCATTTTCTAAATAAAAACTCTGGCATTATCTTTGACTCCCATAGTTTTTCTTTCACAACACATATCCAAATTCTGCTGGCTTTGTCATAAAAATCTATTAAGATTCTTGTCAATTCTGCCCAGCTCCTCAGCAGTCAACCCTGTACTTTTCCCTGAATTTCTTTTTACTAATACCCCCCACACACAAAAAAAAACTTCCTCAATTATACTCTTACTACTTTTTATTTTTGAGAATTTATTGGTTCACTGCAATTATACATATTAGTGAGATTCAAAATGATTTATTCATAAATGCATAAAATATCTCTTGGGGTGTTTGTCCCTCTCCCACCCCACACAGCTACGCTCTTTCTCCATCCTTATACCTGCTAGAAATCAGTAGTGATTTCTAACACATAACTAGAGTACTTCTTTTTATTTTCTTATTTTTTTACATTTAATTATGTTTATTGGGTAAATAGTTCCATACATCAGTTTAATTCATAACTGAAATGTCATGACAATTTGACATTTATTACAAGGACTTAATTATTACACACTCCCTTCTTTTAAACAGGGATATTCTGCCTCTGAGTTACACACCCAGACCTATTATATTTTTTATTTTGAAACAGGGTCTCACCAAATTACAGAGATGTGACAGATTGAGTATTTCTTTTTTAAAGAGTCAAGTCTGTGACAATTTTGTCTCAAAACCCTGATAATGAGTGATGATTACATTTATGTTTGAAGAGTCCATAAAGTGTGGTAAATATTTGGTCAAACATTATCCTGCGTGTAACTGTGAAGAAGTTTCTAAATAAAATTAACATGTGAATCCAAAGGCTAAGTAAAACAAATTAGATGAGGGTAGATAAATCTTATCTAATTAACAGAAGACCTGAAAAGAACAAACACGAGGAAAGGGGAATTTCTACTGCCTGGGTGCTTGTGCTGGGATACCAATGCCATGGGTCTACGTTTGAACTCAAACAGAAACAGTGGCTCTACTTAGGTCTTAAGACTACCAGCTTTCAGAATGGAATTTAAAACAGTATCTCTCCTGGGTTTCCAGCATGCCAATTGTACATCTTGGATATATATGTATATGCATATGTATGTGTGTATATATATATATATATATGTATGTATATATATGTGTATATATACGTATATATATGTGTATATATACGTATATATATGTATATATATGTGTATATATACGTATATATATATATGTATATATGTATATACGTGTGTGTTTAGGTGGTCCCCAATTTAGGATGGATCAATTTATAAATGTTCAACTTTACACTACTATAAATGTTATATGTATTTAGTAGAAACAATATTTTGAATTTTGAATTTTGAATTTTAATCTTTTCAGGCTAACAGCAGACAGTGTAGGACTCCCTTACTGTGATGGGCAGCTGAATTTTTAAGAGGTGGGGCTTATGGGAAGTTCCTTGGGACAGTGGGAAAGTGCCTTTGCAAGTGACTGTACTATTTCTATGGCAGTCTGGCCAGTTCTTTTAAAAACCAGAGCCTGTTATAAAACCAAAGCCTAGATCCATCCAGCCTCTCTCTGATTTCCTGCTTGGTAATGGGATTTCTCACTCTCACCCACACTCCTGCCATGCTGATCACAGTGACATCCTCCCCAAAGTTGAGCTGATGCCAGTAGCTTGAACCTCCAAGTCCAGGATCTAAATAAACCTTTATTTTCTTCATAAATAACCTGCCTTGGGTATTTCATTGTAGTAATGAAAAATGAACTAATATATTTCATATACTTTAAGAACACAAAACCAGATTAAAAATTGATACACATAACATTGAAGAAAATTCATGAAAGGTGTGATATAAGATATATAGGAAGAAATAGGATATCAAGTTTCCTAAATGTCAAAATGTGAAAGGAAAAGGGTGATGGATAAGAGTCAATTCAATATCCAAGGTATAAAAGAATAAGCTATTTTAGCATAACAACTTTTTCTTCCATCTTTAATGGTGTTTACCTATCTTTATACAAATAGTCAGCGGCATCTAAAAACTCAAGCTTTTAATTTATCATTAACTCAAGGTGTCTACACAATAAAGTCAATTACTGGAAACCAACCTGAAACACAAGTTTACATAGTTCTTCGTAAAGTTGCCTAAAGCTTGACTCTGGCATATGGTAGCTATATAGGGAGCAAAATAAAAATATGTTTAAATAGATGATCAAGAATTTTTTCCAAGATGTGGTTAATCATAATCAGTTGATAATAGGAGAGCCTCGATAAAGGCTTAGTGCCCTTATAAGTGCTGCCTTACTCTTCCACTGTATGAGGACATGGAAAGACAGAAAGACGGTGTCATTTATGAACAGGAAATGGGTCTTCATCATACACTGAATCTTGCCAGTGCCTTGATCATAGACTTCCAAGTCTCTAGAACTGTGAGAAATGAATGCCTGTTCTTTATAAGCTATCCAGGGTACAAAGACATTTCCATAAATATACAAATGGTTGCTGAGTAATGATGGTTCAAGTTAAGATTTTTTTTTTTGGTGCATAAGGTTATCCATACAGCCATTCTATTTTTTTATTTTCAGTACATAATTGAATTAGTGACATGAAATAATAAATGCTTTATTATGTAGGCCGGGCGTGGTGGAGCACGCTTGTAATCCCAGTACTTTGGGAGGCAGAGACCGGAGGATCTGGGTTCACGGCCAGCCTCAGCTCTCTCTCTGTCTCTCCCTGTGTCTGTCTTTCTGTCTGTCTGTCTGTCTGTCTCTCTCTCTCTCTCTCTCTCTCTCTACTTAGTGAGGCTTCCGCAACTTTGTGAGACCTGATTTCAAAATAAAGTAAAAAAAATAGGGCCGGGGGTGTAGCATGGAGGTAGAACGCCCCTGGGTTCAATCCCCGGTCCACAAAAAAAAAAAAGCTTTATTATGAAATAAGCTTTGTGTTATATGATTTTATCTAACTGTAGGCTAATATAAGGATTCTAAGCATGTTTAAGCAGGTTGGACTAAACTATGATATTCAGTAATTTAAGTATATTAAATGCATTTATTGTGGCACTGGGAATTGAACCCAGGACCATTCTACCTCTGAGATATACCCCAGCCCTATTTTATTTTTATTTGGAAACACGGTTTCACTGCGTTGATGAAAGTCTCACTACTTGCTGAGACTGTCCTCAAATCTGCTAGCCTTCTGTCTCAGCCTCCCAAGTACTGAGATTACAATCATGAAATGCATTTTTGATGTACTATATTTTCACATTAAAATGGGCTTATCAGGTTGTAGCTCCATTGTATATTGGGAAGCATCTGTATATTAAAGTGTCATGATCCTGAGAAATTAAGTCACCTCTTCAAAGCTTACACAGGTACACACACACACACACACACACACACACACACACACACATAATTTAAATCATAATGGAAAGTTAAAGCTAGAGGGAAAATTTTTTCTTCAAGAAATAATAGATTTGTGGCACAAGAAACTTAAAAGATACAGACCTCAGGCTGAGGTCAAGTGTAGGAATGGATAGATGAGAATGACATCAAAACAATTCACAAAATTGTAGGCATGAGTAATCACACACTGAGCTAAAGGATGGATGGAAAAGCAAAATCCATCCTTTTTAAGGATGTTTTAAGGACATCCTTAAATGTTTTAAGGACATGTGTTTAAGGACACAATGAAGAAAACTACTGACATGTCCTCCAAACTGGGTTAAAAATAAAGTTAAAAACTAATAATTCATGCTGGCCTTTAATACCTAAGTTATCCCTCATTTTGGCCTGTGGTTTAAATTTATATTGAGTAAATAATCAGAGAGATCAGATGCAAATTCATTTCCTCCTTAAATGCCTATGAGCATCCACCCTGCACTCACTTCTTAGATTTTTCTACTAATTAAGTTCAACTCAATGTAAGTCACCATAAAAATTTATCTAATCACAAATAAATAAATTATATCAGGGCCAAGGAAACTAAGATAATAAAGTGAAGCCCTACACTCAGGTATAACAGGTATAAGGGGGGCAACAAAAGCTAAGTAATTAAAATAAATAATATTTAATACATTGTTTTAACAAATCAAAATCAATGCAATAATTTGAAATGCAAAAATTTAATCAGAGCATGGTGGTGCATGCCTGTAATCCCAGTACTTGGGAGGCTGAGACAGGAGGATCACAGGTTTGTGGCCAGCCTCAGCAACTTAATGAGGCCCTGTTTCAAAGTAAAAAAAAAAATAAAATAGGGCCATGGTGTAACTCAGAGGTATAATTCCCCTGGCTTCCATTCCCAGTACCACACAAATGAAAGAGAAGGAAGGAAGGAAAGAAGGAAGGAAGGAAGGGAGGGAGGGAGGGAGGGAGGGAGGGAGGGAGGAAGGAAGGAAGGAAGGAAGGAAGGAAGGAAGGAAGGAAGGAAGGAAATTTTAAACTGAGGATGTACTATGGATTGATTAGGGTAAGGCAAGTGAGATTATTTGTACAAATACAGGGTAAGATAGTTTCAAATTTTTGTTATTTTGTATCATGAAATTTTGCATTAATTTCTCTATTTTTTAAAACACTACATTACAGTTTTGTTTACTGAATATTTTGCCCCTTCTATTTTGCACCCAAAGCAAATTCTATAGACCTGTCCTTGCAACCTAGGCAGAAAAAAGAAAAAAAAATCAACATACTTAAGTCACAATACTTGAGACATCAGAATGCTAATATTACAAATAACATACTTATGTATAAAATGTGTCATTAAGTAAAATTAAAGGCACCAATGGGGAAGAATTAAGAGGTTATTAAAAATAACTGAGAAAATTGAATCTGGGGATGTAGCACAGTGGTATAACACTTGCTTAGCATGCTTACAATCCTGGCTTCAATCCTCAGCACCAAAACAATGCATACATACATAAATTAATTAATAAATATTGAGAAACTAGATAAAATACCATTTAAGAAATATATGCACATGATAGATGTTAGATAGGTAGAGAGAGAAAGATGAAATTGAAATTAATTGCACATGTTAATCTACAGATAAGATAAAACTGAAATATATTAGTACACAAAATATTGTATCTAAAAATTGAAGAAGAGAGAAAAAAGTTTATGGAGAGCATAAAGAGGACTAATATACTAATATTCTTCTCATCACAGTTCATAGAAAAGCTAAAGGTAAAAATGGTGGAAAAGTAATATTTGAAGGTATAATTTTCCAAAATTGATGAAATATATGAGCACTAATCTCAAGAAACAAAATATTGCTAACAGGATTGACAAAAAGAAGTACATACCTACACAGCAGATATTGATCTTTTAAAAATAATCTACCAAAGAAAACAAAAAGCTTACAATTACACTCAACAGCAAAGTTTGCAATAGCAATACTGAGAGCTAAAAATCAGTAGAATAATATGTGCCAAATTCTGGGAGACATTAATTATCTATTTTCAGTTCTATACCTAGCAAATTATATTTAGAGAATCATAACATTTATTTTTATTCATTTTTCTTTTAAAACCTATTTTAGCTGACAAATAAAAATTGTGCATATTTATTGTGTACACATATTGCTTTAAATCTAGAGCATAGGGCAAGAGAAATAAATATTGACAAAATTTATTATCCACAAACCCTTCCTAAAAAGGATTGCTAAAAGAAACACTAAGTCCGGTTAAATTTAACAAAGTTGACTTGAGCAAGAAAACAGTTTCTAGACAGGCAGGCTTCTAGACCAAAGATGGTTCAGTCTTGTTCCCCTCACCCTGTCACCGCACTTTTTATATTTATAGCTAGAGGAAAGCAAGTGCATGCAGAGAGAATCTGATTGGCTGCAGTGGGTTCTTGCCTTTTATGGACGGGGTCTGATAAGCTGGCAGCTCATGATTGAGACTCAATGGCTGTGATTGTCTGAGACTGGGTTGTTTGATGATTATAATCTACTTTTAAGTGAAGTTACCATTTGTTTCCACATCAATCTATTATAGAGTGGTAACCTCCTTTTTGAGTCTTGCTCCTACCAAGAGAAATAATTCAAATGTAAAGCTCAAACGGGAATGTAAAAGGGTTATTTAGGGAAGTGGGGTACAGTTTAGGAGAACACTGTGATTAAAGGGATATATTGGAGAGAGAGTCATTCCCTGGGGTGATAGACAGCATTGAACAAAGGAGAACATTCCAGAGAAAAGGGTCTGGAATTGACCACATTCTGGAGTGGAAATCAGCAGCGAGTCTTGCTTATGACAAGCTTTCTCAAGTCTGGAAACCTTTCCCCTCCCAGTATATGCATGTGGTAAGGTCACTATCTCATTTCACTGCACTGTTTAGTGCATCTGCACTATTCTTCCCATGTTGAAAACCTTCCCATCATTGCCTAAATGAGACTCCAGGGGATTTATGCATGCAGTAAGTTTAGCCTCCTGATAACCCCCCGGGTTCTCTAACCAAAGCTAGGTGGGGAGTCACCATATTTCCATTCATGAGGGCCTGTTTGACTTTCCCTCATTTCTATGTAGCTTCCTAACAAATCTAAGGCACAGTTTACTATGTGAAGAGGCCTCCTTGGGTCATACTTATAAATGTAGAGGCTGGTTGAAGCTCCATTTATTTCAGTCAACAATTCCCCCCATTTGTTTATCCTGTTATCCTAGAGAGATTCGCCAAAACCATGGGCATATACAATGATGCTGTCTTTTGCAACCATCACAATGAATCTGCTTAATCTCATTACATATTTTACAATTTAACAGTGTCAAATTAACAGGATGACTCTTATGTTTTTTGCTTTTGATATTGTAACCATCATGAAAACAATCAATACACAAAAGAAAGTAAGATATGGGTATTTAAAAGTTAAGTGATTATAGCATAATATTATGTCAAAATAAAAAAAAGAGACACTGAAATATATTGTTTAACAGAAGATTTCAGGAGCATAACCAACCCCAAATCAAAGAGTTCAAGGTTAAGGCATTAGAGGCAGTTCAAGGATATCTGAGTTCCATTGTAATGCCTTGTTGGGTGTATGATGATTTCAGATCATGTTGCACTGCAGTGTAATCTGACCTAGAAAGATATTCAGTTTACAGTTAGTCTCTTGACACAAGCCACAGTGATTTGGAGACCTACCAAAAGAAACACAAAGTCAGGAATCTTTGGGGAAGCCAGGTTTGCCATTTACTATTCTGTATGCCAAATTTTCCAGAATAGATGCATAAATTTTACAAAGCATAAAACAATTGAGAACATTCACTATCTCATTATAATCATCAATTTACTAACACCAGACCAGAAAAAATATAATAAAAACTATATGCCAACTCATATTCATGAATATGTACACAAAGCATTAAGCAAATGCATTGGAAAACTGAATCATACTATGCTTTAAAATCAAAAGATCATTGGTAAATCAGTTGTATCCCCTGTTCAAAAGTTTGTAGTAACATTTAAAAAGCTATTAGTGCTATTCTTCTATAAAGTGCTTACGGAGAAAAAAATATGATGGATTGAATAAGAATAGCATTAGATTCCATAGAAATTTTACATACCAAAAGTTATGAATAAGAATTCATGCCAGGATTCGTTATAATATCGGGAAACTTAAAGTAGCCAAAATGTCTCAAAATGGAAGACTGGATAAGGAAATTTGTACATGTATATACAAATTTATTTATTATATTTGTATATACATACAAATATATATGCATATATAAATATCAAATAAAGTAGAACCTACAAGAGTACAATGTTTTTACAATTTAAGATCATAAGCCACATATATGTGTGTGGGTCGGGGGGTATGTGGGGATGGGTGGGTGGATGGGTATACATATTTATCCCCAAAACAATGGTAAATATTTGCTAATCTGGTGTTCACCTCAACTTTGTGGACTACAAATATCATTAATAGGAAGAATGGACTAATGATGATAAAATGAAAAAACAATTAATATGGTCATTAAAAAACAATTAATAGTCATTCTTTCCAGGAGTGAGGAATGGTGATGGAAGGAACCAGAAAAGGAAAGCGGTGCAATTGAAAAGTGGCAAGAAGGAATTGTAACTGTATAGGTAATGGCCACTAGGAAAATTCAGATATTGGAGCCTCAAGTTCTCACATTGATCATTGTTTTACTACACATGCTATATAACATTTAATATATAATATTATATTTATGTAATATTTTGTAATAATAACAATATTTTAAATGATCAGACTGCCTTTGTATAGTGATGGGATCAGCAAATTCTGCCCCAGGGTCATCTGTATCCTAAACATGTTTGTATCTTATTTAGTGTACAAATAATCAAACTGACCCAGGGCCAAATCCTCTCACCACCTGTTTTTGCAAAGTTGTACTGGTACACAGCCCACCATGTGTTTATGTATTTTCTGAGGCTGCTTTTGTGCTTCAAAAGCGGAACTTAGTAGTTTTAATGGAGATCTTAGGGCCTGCAAAGCCTAAAATATTAACTGGCCCTTCACCAAAAAATAAAAAATAAAAAAAATAAAAGGTGACTCTTGGTTTAGTGCAACTTCCAATAGCCTTCCTAATTGTAAAATCAAACCAGATGTTATGGCCAAAATGGGCTATGGAGAAAAATCAATAAAAAAATTTCTCTACTGGATAAAATGGTAGAAATATTTAAGATTCTGAGACAATGATAACACAGCAAGGTTGGAGGGCTAGAGCAATGTACCAGTGAACAGAACAGAAAATAATCCAATGGGAAAACTTGTAAATATTAGCTCATGAAATCCTTAAGACCTCCATACAAGTAAACTGAGGCACAGATAATCACCTCTGCTGACAGATCTTGTGTCTAGTGGAGCCAAAATTCCATACAGTCTGGCTTCCTATGCAGAATAATCACACTCATATGCAGCATAATCAGAAGGTGCTCCTTATGATGAGCAAACTCCACTCTCATTAGTGTAAAGCTTCTGTGGCTTGTGTGATTTGGAGATTGATCGAGAAGAGTGACATACTCAGTATACCCCCTGTTCAGGAATATAAAAATTCAAGGGAGTGAAGACATTGGGGAAAAAATGGGAATCTCATGGCCATCTGTGGATGTATTGGGAGATACAAGGTTTCCCACCACCCATAATGTAAAGATTTTTAACATTAAAATATTAAAGGACAGTATAAAATGTCATATTGAAAACTTGAAATTATCAAACTGTATATTTGTGTTCCATATAATAAATGCAATGATCTTTGTTTTGTTTAACAAATGAATAATTTACAAAATGCCATGATGTTGTGAGGAGACTGTACTGATGCTCCTTGACTTGCAGTTGGATTATGTACTTATAAACCTATTGTAAATGGAAAATAGCATTAAGCAAAAAAAAAAAAAAAAAACATTGAATACACCTAACTTACCAAGCATGAGATCTTAGCCACAAAGTACCCTGTAGAGTTTTGGTTGTTTATCCTGGAGTTTATGCAGCTGAGTAAGAGCTCAGTTTGCTGCTACTGCCCACCATCGTGAGGCACTATTATACTGTTTATGATTAGCCCAAGGAAAAAATCAAATTTTGAAATTTGAAATGTAGTTTCTACAAAATATGTATAGGTTTTTTACCCCCATAAAGGAGAAAAATTGTAAATTGAGATGCCTTAAATCATGAACTTAACTTACATCGGCTTAACTTTCTTTCATGGATCAAAGCAAAGGAAAAAAATGGTTGTTGAATCCATCTACCAACAATAAGGTAAGTATCATGGATAAATACTTGTTTGTATTGACACTTATAAAAATATTTTATTGAAAAATATTCACTAATTACAGTGCTGAAAAATATTTTCAAATCAAATTAAGATAATATAATAAATGTGATTTCACACTGAATACTGATGCAAAAGTGTCTTTTTAAAAATTATTTTTAGTCAAATTGTGTGTTATATAAAGTCAGTTTTTCTCTGTCACAAATTAAAGTTGAGGAAGTTTCAACTATTCAGAAAAAATATTTTTCTAATTTATTTTTTTAGAATCAATATATCAAAAAATTATAGCTTGTTGAGAGATGTGAGGATTAGGTAAAGGCCTTCTGTGCCTCATATATAATTGATGTTGCCCAGAAAGTTTTAAAAAAAAATCACCTTGAATTCCTATGTATAGTGATTTAATTTATTTTTATCAAAATGCTCTTACCTAGAGCAACACATTTATCATACATATTTGAAGAATTTTGATTTGTATTGAATGAAGCATGTGTATTACACTGACTTTTTAACATTATCTAAAATTTTAAAACAAAAGCAATTGTTATGTTTTATACTTTGAAAATGTTATTTTAACAGTATGACATCATTTAATGTTTGCCACATATTCAATTAAGCTGAGATCTATGGTTTCTGAAAGATATAAAGTCAAAGCAATTAGCATAAATTGGGTATTTTAACATAATATATCTTTGTTATTTATCACAGAGACTGTCACATTTTTCATCCCATTAATTCCTTTATCCCTATATAACCCCTTCAGGATTTCTTATAGGCAAAAGCTCTTTCCTGTGTCCTCACATTTTACCGGATCCTGTGAGAGCCCATTCCCCACCTCTGTATGTGCACTGTTCAGCATGTTAGCATTTAACATGCCAGAAAAACCATTGCTAAACCCAGCTTTGCTTTGCAGGGGATTCAGTCACTTTCTGTGCCCAATTCTCACTATGTTAAGGAACACTTCCCTATTGATACATTTCCCTATTGTTATTATGTAATCATGCTACTCATGGTATTGGGCAAAGAGAAATTATGTTTTATAAAATAATGATGGAGCCGGGCGTGGTGGCGCACGCTTGTAATCCCAGTACTTTGGGAGGCGGAGACCGGAGGATTCGGGT
>PVJS01037871.1:0-19690 GCA_004027185.1 Glis glis
TTTTTTTTTTTTTTTTTCAGTACCGGGGATTGAACCCAGGGGCGTTCTACCTCTGAGCTACACCCCGGGCCCTATTTTTTATCCTTTAATTTGAAACCGGGTCTCACTAAGTAGTTGAGGCTGGCCAGGGACTCAGATCTTCTAGTCTCCACCTCCCAAGTACTAGGATTACAAGCGTGCGCCACCACGCCTGGCTTTCTTTTCTTTTTTTTTTTTGCGGTACCGGGGATTGAACCCAGGGGCGTTGTACCTCCGCAGTACACCCCCGGCCCTATTTTTCATACTTTCTTTTGAAACCGGGTCTCACGAAGTTGTGGAGGGCCTCACTAAGTAAGAGAGAGGGACAGAGAGAGAGCTGAAGCTGGCCGCGAACCCAGATCCTCCAGTCTCTGCCTCCCAAAGTACTGGGATGCCCAGCTTTCAATTGCTGGTATTATTAAAAATTAAATAAAGGGCTGGGGGAGTAGCTCAGAGGTAGATCATTCCTGCATTCAAATCCTAGTAACAGAGCTGGGCGTGGTGGCGCACGCTTGTAATCCCAGTACTTGGGAGGCTGAGATGGGAGGATACGGGTTCACCGCCAGCCTCAGCTACTTAGTGAGACCCTCCGCAACTTTGTGAGACCCGGTTTCAAAATAAAGGATAAAAAAATAAGACTGGGGGTGTAGCTTGGAGGTAGAATGCCCCTGGGTTCAATCCTAGGTACCGCCAAAAAAAAAATCCTAGTAACACACACAGAAAAGAAAAAGACAAGCTGGGCGTGGTGGCACACGCTTGTAATCCCAGTGCTTTGGGAGGCGGAGACCAGAGGATCCGGGTTCGCGGCCAGCCTCAGCTCCCTCTCTCTTTCTCTCCCTGTCTCTCTCTCTCTCTTTTTCTCTCTACTTAGAGAGGCCCTCCGCAACTTCGTGAGACCCAGCTTCAAAATAAAGTATAAAAAATAGGGATGGGGGTGTAGCGCGGAGGTAGAACGCCCCTGGGTTCAATCCCCGGTACCGCAAAGAAAAGAAAGAAAAAGACAAAAAGAAAAACAAGGTCTCACTAGGGTGCTAATATGCTTGCTACCTTGCTAAGGCTGGCCACAAACCTGTGATCCTCCTGTCCCTGTCTTCCAAGTACTGGGATTACAGTTAATGCACCACTATGCCCAGCTACTAAATAGCAGATTGTTGGCATAAACTGGTTTGTTTTTGTTATTAGGGATTGAACCTGGGGCGTTTTACCTATAACAGGGTCTCTCTAGGTTAAGGAGTCTCACTGCTTGCTGAGGCTGTCCTGGAACCTGTGATCTTCCTGTCTCAGCATCCCAAGTACTGGGATTACATTCGTGCGCCACCACGCCCAGTTTAGAGCTGCTCTCTAGAGTTTGATTCCTGAGGTCCATCCCAGTAAGAGTTTCCAAATAACACCAAAGGATAAATTTTGTGTTCAAGTCTTTCTATGATTATGCTAAAGTTGTGGGACTTTATTAAGGGAGCTGTTAAAGACCAAATTTACAGCTGGGCGTGGTGGCGCACGCTTGTAATCCCAGTACTTTGGGAGGCGGAGACCGGAGGATCCGGGTTCGCGGCCAGCCTCAGCTCTTGCTCTCTCTCTCCCTGTCTCTCCCTGTCTCTCTCTCTATCTCTCTCTCTCTCTCTCTCTCTCTCTCTCTCTCCTTAGTGAGGCCCTCTGCAACTTAGACCCGGTTTCAAAATAAAGCATAAAAAATAGGGCCGGGGGCGTAGCGCGGAGGTAGAGCGCCCCTGCGTTCAATCCCCGGTACCACACACACACACACACACACACACACACACAGACCAAATTTACAGCCAGGCATGGTGGCTGCTGCTTTTTTTTTTTTAATTTGGATACCCTATTTCCAAATAAATAAAATAGGGCTGGGGTATAGCTTGGATGTAGAATGCCCCAGGGTTCAAGATCCAGTTTATAGAGCAATTGAGGTAAAAAGCAGCAAAACAGGTGTTCCTGTTCCCTGTGTTCCTTCACCAAAGAGTCCAAATCTAGCATCAGAATTGTGGGAGAGGTAGCCGGGCCTGGTGGCGCACGACTGTAATCCCACTACTTGAAAGGCTAACACAGGAGGATCACAGGCTTGCGGCCAGCCTCAGCAACGTAGTGAGGCCCTCCACAATTTAGCGAGACTGTTTCAAAATAAAAATAAAGTAGGGCTGGGGTGTAGCTTGGGGGTACAGTGCCCCTGGGTTCAATCCCCAGTACCACCAAAAAAAAAATTGTGGGAGAGGAGGTGGGTATGGAGGAAGGAATGAGTGTGATGACAAAAGACATAGAATGAACACTTGGAGAACACAGTGTGCAAACTACTTATGAAGCGAGTGTAAACATGCTGTTTTTGTTTCCCTTTCTTCTGGAAATATAATCTATGTGGAATGTTTCAGGAGCCCGTGGCGTTTGAGGATGTGGCCATGAATTTCACTCTAGAGGAGTGGGCGTTGCTGCATGCTTGGGAAAAGAAGCTCTACAGAGATGTGATGTTGGAAACCTTTGGGAATCTGAAGTCTGTAGGTAAGGGAGGATTCATTCCCTTAGTCAATGAGAGAACAGGTATTCCTTGGTCATCATTGCTGTTGCACCATTTAGAATGAGGAAAGGGAACATTTCCTTAAATATTCGAGTGAGTTCACAGGTTGTTTTTCGCTTGTTTGTTTGTTTGTTTGTTTGTTTGCAGTACCAGGGATTGAACCCAGGGGCGCGTTCTACCTCCGAGCTACACCCCGGCCCTGTTTTTTATCCTTTATTTTGAAACCGGGTCTCACAAAGTTGCGGAGGGCCTCACTAAGTAGCTGAGGCTGGCTGCGAACCTGGATCCTCCAGTTTCTGCCTCCCAAGTACTGGGATGACAAGCATGTGCCACCATGCCCGGCCAGGTTTTTTTGTTTTGTTTTCCCCAGAGATGTAGATAGATATTCATTTAGGAAAGTAGGAAATAGACATTCAAGGAAAAGGTGGAGCCAGGCGTGGTGGTGCATACCTATAATCCCAGTACTTGGGTGGCTGAGACAGGAGGATCACAGATTTGCAGCCAGCCTCAGCAACTTAGTGGGGCCTTCTACAAATTAGTGAGAACCTGTTTCCAAAAAAGTAATAAAATAGGGGTGGTGTGTAGCTTGGTGGTAGAATGTCCCTGGATTCCATCTTCAGAACCAAAAAAGGGGGGGAAAAAAAGAAATGCAGGCACTCCAATAGTGAGAGAAGCAATCAGTATGGCTTGGATCTCATTTTCTATGATGTTGAATAATTCTTAGTGCTTTTTCTGGGTCTGCATTTTAGAGAAAAAATGGAAAGACCAAAACATTGAAGACGAGTGCCAAAATCCAAGGAAAAACCTCAGGTAATGTATGTCTCCTTGGAGGAGACGTATAGCCTCTCAAGAGTCTTGGAGCAGCAGGATATTTCCAAAGCAGGCAAATGATACGCATAAGATGAGCTTCCAGTTGATTTAATCTCAGACAGTTTTCTCTGAAGCTGTGGAGATGTTGAGCATGTGTGATTGTTTGGGTCTGGATCCCCCACAAAGGCTTGTGTTCTGAGGGCGTGGTTCAGAGTGGGGCTCCGGGGAGTGATTGGCTCCTGAGGGTTGTAACCTCATCCGTGGACTGATCCACTGATGGAATCATGGTGTGATGGCATTATCGGGAGATGGTGGTACCTGTGGGAGGTGGACCAAGTTGGAGGAAGCGGGTCACTGGAGGTGTGTCCTGGAAGGGAGTTTCTTTTCGCTTTAGTATTAAATTCGCTTCAGGCTTTGGGTATAAGGTGTATATGAAACAAAAATGAATTCTTTTCTTTTTTTGTAGTCCTAGAGATTGAACCCAGAGGCACGCTACCTCTGAGCTACACCTCCAGGCTTTCATATTTATTTTTTGGTTTTTTATTTTTTGTTGAAACAGGTTCTCACTAGGTTGCTTAGAGCCTTGCTAAATTGCCAACACTGGGTTTGAACCTGTGAACCTCCTGTCTCATCCTCCCAACTACTGTGATTACAGGCATGGGCCACCATGCCCGGCTAACAAATTTGAATTCTGTGTATATGAAATAAAAAAGAGTTTTGTGTTTAGTCCTGTGTGCTTCTTTGAGATCCCTGATTTTGGGTATGCATGTATTTTAAAATCCAACAAGTGCCTGGCATGGTGGTGTATGCCTGTAATCCCAGTTTTTGAGAGGCTAAGACAGGAGAATCTCAAGTTGGAGGCCAGCCTCAGCAACTTAGTGAGGACCTGTTTCAAAATAAAAAAGGGCTGGGGTATAACTTGGAGGTAGAACGCCCCCAGGTTCAATCCCCAGTACCACACACAATAATAATAATGCAACATATTTTTGTTCTGTTGCATTTCCCATGAGGCATACTCAACTCCATTTAAATGTGACATAGACATTTAGTGTTTGCCATATACATAACATGGAAACAGTATCTTACAACTGCATGTAAATGCAAGTGTATTGGTAATAGCTGTTCTTAATCCCTCCTACAGAGCATTCACTCAATTTATGTTCATAAATTCTTCCAGGGCATAAAACCAAGACTTCTGGTTTTTTTTTTTGTTTTTTTTTTTTTTTTTTTGTGGTACCTAGAGGCTTTCTACCTCTGAAATATACCTCCAGCTTTATTTTTTATTTGGAAACGGTCTCGCTAAGTTGCTGAGGCTGACGTCCAACCTGCACTCCTCCTGTCTGAGCCTCCTAAGAACTGGGATTACAGGTGCGCGCCACCATGCCTGGCATAAATTGTTAATAAATAAATCCTTAGTAATATATTTCTCCTGTTTTTACAGAAGTCAAGTGGTAGAGAGCCCCTATGAATGTAAAGAATATAGTTTGAGTGCAGAAATTGTGAACCCAACTCCACAGTGTGATGTGAAGAGGAAACCTCCAGGAGTAACTGGCCATGAAAACCCAGTGTGTCGAGAAGCCCTTCCTGCTCCTTCATCCCTAAATGCGCCCCTGAGAGGTCACACTGGCCTCAAACCATACGAGCCTCAGGAAAAGCTAGAGAGGCCGTGTAATCATAAGGAATGTGAGAAAACCTTCCGTTATCCTCATTGTTTTCAAAAGCATGAAACGATTCATCCTGGAGAGAGGGCTTATGACAGTAAACAATGCGGTGAAGCCTCTAGGTTGCCTATTCCTACTGAGGACCAAGAAAGGACTCACCATCAGAAACAATGCCATGTGTGTAAGTTTTGTGGGAAAATCTTCCCTAATAATAGTTCCCGTCGAGAACATGAAAGAATTCATACTGGAGAGAAACCATTTGTATGTACACATTGTGGGAAAAGATTTACTCGTTCCTGTGGTCTGTACAAACATAGAAGAATTCACACTGGAGAGAAACCCTTTGTATGTAAGCTCTGTGATAAAGCCTTCACTGATCAAAGTTCCCTTCGATTTCATAATAGGATTCACGGTGAAGTGAAACCCTGTATATGTAAGCAATGTGGGAAAAACTTTAGTTCTTCCAGTTACCTTAAAATACATGAAAGAATTCACAGTGGAGAGAAACCCTTTTCATGTAAGGAATGTGGGAAATGTTTCCGTTCTCAAAATGCCTTACAAACACACAGAAGAATTCATACTGGAGAGAAACCATATCTATGCGAGCAGTGTGGTAAAACCTTCACTTTTTTAAGTTCCTTTCAATACCATGCACAGACTCACTGTGGAGAGAAACTCTATGAGTGTAAGCAATGTGGGAAGGCCTTTAGTACTTACAGTTCTTATCAAATACATGAACGTGGTCACACTGGAGAGAAACCCTATGAGTGTAAGCAATGTGGGAAAGCCTTCAATTTTCGCAGTTCGCTTCACGTACATGAAAGAGTTCACAGTGGAGAGAAACCTTTTGAGTGCAAGCTATGTGGGAAAGCCTTCTTGTGTTCAAGTCATCTTCGAACACATGAAAGGACTCATAGCGAGAAACCTTATGTATGTAAGGAATGTGGGAAAGCCTTTCCTTGCTTGAGTGAGTGTCAAAGACATGAACGAGTTCACAGTGAAGAGAATCCTTATGTATGTAAAGAATGTGGGAAAGCCTTTCATTGTTTGAGTAAGTACCAAAGACATGAACAAGTTCACAGCGGAGAGAGACCTTACGCATGTAAGGAATGTGGGAAAGCCTTTCATTCCTTGAGTGGCTGTCAGAGACATGAGCGAGTTCACACTGGAGAGAAGCCGTATGCATGCAAGCAGTGCGGGAAAGCTTTTTCTCAGTCCAGGTCATTGAGAAGGCATGAAGAAATGCATACTGCAGAGAAATGTGACCAATGCGGAAAAGCCTTTAGGTCTTCTAGTTCCCTTCAAACACACAAAAGAATTCACACTGGAGAGAAGCCCTATGAATGTAATCAATGTGGGATAGGCTTCTTGTCTTCTAGTTCCCTTCAAATACACAAAAGAATTCACACTGGAGAGAAGCCCTATGAATGTAATCAATGTGAGAAAGCCTTTATTTCTTTAAGATACCTTAAAGTACATGAAAAAGCTCATAGTAGGAAAAAAATGTGAATGTAAACAATGTGGGAAAGTATTGCATTTTCCCAGTTTCTTTCAGAGACATGCAAGAGTTCACGGTGTATGTAAGCAATGTGGGAAAGATGTCAGTAAATCCTGTTTCCTTTACCAGCATGAAAAAAAGTCATACTGGCCGGGCTTGGTGGCGCATGCTTACAATCCCAATACTTGGGAGGCTGAGACAGGAACATCACAGGTTTGCAGCCAACCTCAGCTACTTAGTGAGGCCCTCTGCAACTTAGTGAGACCCTGTTTCAAAACAAAGAATAAAGGCTGGGCGTGGTGGTGCATGCTTGTAATCCCGGTACTTTGGGAGGTGGAGACTGGAGGATCCGGGTTCGCGGCCAGCTTCAGCTCTTTCTCTCTCTCTTTCCCTGTCTCTCTCTCTCTCTCTGTCTACTTAGTGAGGCCCTGAGCAACTTCGTGAGACCCGGTTTCAAAATAAAGCATAAAAAATAGGGCCGGGGGCGTAGCGCAGAGGTAGAACACCCCTGTGTTCAATCCCCGGTACCACAAAAAAAAAAAAACCACAAAGAATAAAAAGTAGGGCTGGGGATATACCTCAGAGGTAGAATGCCCCTGGGTTTAATCCCAGTACCGCAAAAAAATAAGTCACACTGGATAGTTATGGTAGATTTAGTGTGAAGTCTTCATTATCATAAGACTTTGCTAGCACTCATTAAATGCATCAGTATAAAGAGCGTGGGAATGCCTCTAGTCGTTTTGGTTTAATTCCCCTAAATAAAAGAGCACATTAGAGGGCGCGTGGTGCAAACCCATAATCCCAGAACTTCGGAGGGTGAGACAGGAGGATTGCAGGATCGAGGACAGCCTCAGTAATGTAAGAAGACTCAGCAACCTAGTTAGACCCTGTTTCAAAATTAAAAAGTGAAATAGGTCTGAGGATGTAGCTTGGAGTTAGAATGCCCCTGGGTTCAATCCCCAGCACCACAGAAAGAAAAACGTTTTATCCTGGCAAGGTGGATCATTCCTTTACTTCCAGCTACTTGGAATGCAGAGGTTTGAGGATTGCTCAAGCCCTCAAGTTGGATACCAACAACCACAAATCTCAAGATCAGTAGCAAAAAGGAACTAGGAATATTAATGTAGTGGTACTGGGGGTGGAACCCAAGGGCATTCTACCTCCAGTTACATCCCCAGTTCTATTTTATTTTATTTTTTTAATTTGGAAACAGGGTCTTTGTAGGTTGTTGAGTCTAATTAAGTTGCTGAGGCTGGTTCTGAACCTGCAATCCTCCTATCTCATCTTCCCAAGTACTGGAATTACAGGTGTGCATCACCTTGCCCATCTAGGCCTAGTTTTTATGTTTAATTTTCTTTAATTTGCTATTGAGATAAGTTTATATTATTGGGACTTTCTGGCTTCCCGGGCTGGTTCTTATTATTTATATGTATATTCTTTATTTTTTGTGGTACTGAGAATTGAACTTAGGGACATTCTGCCTCCAAGCTATACCCTCAGACCTTTTCTTTGGGGATGGGGGAACAGGATCTCCCTAGGTTGCTGAGAGTCTCACCACATTGCTGAGGCTGTCCTCTAACCTGTGATCGCTATACCCCCAGCCCTATTATTTATTCTTTATTTTGAAACGGGGTCTCACTAAGTAGCTGAAGCTGGCCGCGAACCTGGATCCTGCGGTCTCAGCCTCCCAAGTATTGGGATTACAAGCGTGAGCCACCACACCCAGCTTCCTCATGTAATTTTATTTACATACTCGTATTGGTATAATTTTCATTTTGATCGTAATGTGTCCTTTGCTTATTATTTTGAAAGATACGCCATGCTTTTGTGAGTGCCCTCTTGCCCTACAACATAGGGATGGTCCCTTTTGTCACATAAGATGTAATGAATTGTAGTAATAAATCTGTTTCCAAATCCTGACTACGAGTCTTGAGTAACCGCTTTCTACATAGAATTTCAGTCAGGCGTGGTCTTTGTTTTAGGCAGATCGCTTGCTGTTAAGTGGGGGGTTTCTCCATTGGATGCGTTGACAGGTGAATGTAATTCTGTCTTCATCATAATGGTTCTTTCTTTGAACACTGTAAGAGTGGAGTGACTGGAAACCTAAATCATGAGATGTACTTGTCAGTCACATTAGTAAGAAAAGGTGATTTTTGAAGCCGGGCGTGGTGGTGCATGCTTGTAATCCCAGTACTTTGGGAGGCGGAGACCGGAGGATCCGGGTTCGCGGCCAGCCTCAGCTCTCGCTCTCTCTCTCTCTGTGTCTGTCTCTCTCTCTCTCTCTCTCTCTCTCTCTCTCCTTAGTGAGGCCCTCCGCAACTTCGTGAGACCTGGTTTCAAAATAAAGTATAAAAAATAGGGCCAGGGGCGTAGCGCGGAGGTAGAACGCCATGCGTTCAATCCCCAGTACCGCAAAAAAAAAAAAAAAAGAAAAGGTGATTTTTGTCTGAGTGGTGGCACATGCCTATAATCCCAGTACATGGGAGGCTGAGACAGGATGATCGCAGGTTTGAGACCAGCCTCAGCAACTTAGACCCTTGGCATGTGAGCAAGGCCCTCTTTCCAAAAGAAAAAAGAAAAGAAAAACAGCTGGGAATATAGTGTAGAATGTCCCTGGGTTCAATTCCCAGTACAAAAAAAAAGTTTGCATGGCGGAGGATTCTAAGGCTTGTCCGAGTGACCTTTCTTAGATCAGTGTGGTAGAAGGATGCAGGTGTTCATCATGCAGTGGAGGAATGGCCTGAAGCCAGTATGGTCTTCACAGCTGCCCCTCCCAGCACAGGCCCGGAGTTCCAGGGTCCTGAGGGCAGAGGGATGTAAGGGGAGGGGCCCAGGGGACCTTGAGGCTCACCGGCCAAGGCCACTTGGATCTCTGTTCCCTGTCTTGAAGTGCTTGCAACAGTCCCACCGAGAAAACACCTTAGAAAATGTGTCCACAGCCAGTGAAAATCCCTGGGCTCGGCCCACCCCTGCGACTCTTAGGATTAAAACTAGCTCCTTTGTCTGTGCAGGAGGCAGCCTGACACCCTCTCAGTCAAAACTGTGTCTCCCCTGCTATTTATTTATTTATTTTTATGTTGCTGGGAATTGAACCCAGGGGTATTCTACCTCTGAGCTATACCTCCAGCCCTTTTTTATTTTTTATTTGGAAACAGGGTCTCGTTGAGTTCCTAGGGCTGTTTTTGAACCTGTGATCCTCCTGTCTCAGCCTCCCAAGTACTGGGATTACAAGCGGGTGCCACCATCAACAAGAAATTTCTTTTTATTTAATTTTAATATTTCTTTGTGTGTGTGTGTGTGGTACTGGGGATGGAACCCAGGGGCTTTCTACCTCTGGGCTACACCCCCAGACCTATTTTATTCTTTTGTAAACAGCCTCACTTAGTTGCTGAGGCTGGCTTCGAACCTGTGATCCTCCTGTATCAGCCTCCCAAGTACTGGGATTACAAGCATGCTCCACCCTGCCCAGGTTAATACTTCATTTTAATATTTAAATTTTATTTTAGCCCCACTCCTTTTATGTTTATGATTTACTTATTTATGTGTTCATTGTACTGGGAATGAACACAGGTTGCCCTAGCAGTGGGATACCGCTCCAGCCCTATTCATTTATTTATTTATTGTACTGGGGATAACCCCAGGGTCTTTCCTCCACTGAGCCACACCCCAGCCCTTATTTATTTATTTGTTCACTATTGTGGTACTACGGATTGAACACAGGGGTGCTCTACCTCTGAACTTCACTCTTTATGTGTATGATGGTACTGGGGATGGAACTCAAGGGCATTTTACCTCTGAGCTACATCCCCAGCTCTATCAATTTTTTTTTGAAACAGGGTCTCCAGCCAGGCGTGGTGGTGCACGCTTGTAATCCCAGTACTTGGGAGGCTGAGAGCAGAGGATCCAGGTTCGTGGCCAGCCTCAGCTACTTAGTGAGGCCCTCCGCAACTTCCTGAGACTGGGTTTCAAAATAAAGGATAAAAAATAGGGCCAGGGTGTAGCTCGGAGGTAGAACGCCCCTGGGTTCAATCCCCGGTACCATAAAAAATAGGGCCGGGGGTGTAGCTCGGAGGTAGAATGCCCCTGGGTTCCATCTCCAGTACCGCAAAAAAAAAAAAAAAAAAAAAAACAGGGTCTCACTAAGGTGCTGAGAGTCTCACTATGCTGCTGAGGCAGGTGGTGTAGCTTGGAGGTAGAATGCCTCAGTACCACAAGAAGTAGAAAATAAAAATAAAAGGACTAGGGATGTAGCTCAGAGATAGAACACCTCTGGGTTTAATGCCTAGCACTAAAAAAAAAAAAAAGTTTATTCGTTCAATAGTTCTATTTCATTATCAAGGATTGTTTTCAATCTCTTCCCATCCCTAATTTGTAAACTTAACTTCATCATGGGTACTCCTGTGTGGGAAAACAGTTTGTATGAGGTTAACTGCTGCCCCCTCTTAGGGACTCTGTTGTAGGTTTTGGAGCACTTCCGGCTTGGGCAAGGGGCATTGCTGTGGGCACTTTTATCATGTCTCTGGTGGGGAGATGCTCCTGGTATCCCGTGGGTAGAGAACGTGCCGTGCGATGCACAGGACGGGCCTGGAATGTCCGCAGCCAAAGTTGCGTAGGGCAGTGGGGTACGTCGCGGACAGTCCAAAGAACGTGCCTGAAGCCAGCTTGGGAGATGCGTGGCTCATCGGGGAAAGCTTACAAGAGATGAGTGATGCTCCGCCAAGACAGAGTTCAAGGGCGACAGGCCGACAGCACCTCCAGCCCTCACTGTGTTTTGCCAAGCAGTGCCACCTCTCCTTCAGGGTGTTCTGTTTTGTTTTGTTTTGTTTTGTTTTGTTTTGTTTTGTTTTGTTTTGTTTTGTTTTGTTTTGTTTTGCGGTACCAGAGATTGAACCCAGGGGCGTTCTACCTCTGCGCTACACCCCCGGCCCTATTTTTTTATACTTTATTTTGAAACCGGGTTTCACGAAGTTGCGGAGGGCCTCACTAAGTAGAGAGAGAGAGAGAGACAGGGAGAAAGAGAGAGAGAGAAAGAGAGAGAGAGAGCTGAGGCTGGCTGCAAACCCGGATCCTCCAGTCTCCGCCTCCCAAGTACTGGGATTACAAGCGTGCGCCACCACCCCCGGCTCAGGGTGTTCTGTTCAGTGGTGGCTGGCTGGACTGGACAAGTGACTCTTGTCCTCTCCTCAGTGCCCAGCTCTGTGCCCATCCCCCTCTCGGCCCCAGATGGCTTAGTTTGCTTGTATGACCAGCATCCCAGGGAGCAACTGTCTTGGTGTCTATGCAAGAAAATAGCTTGCTTGCTTTCTCTTTTCTTTCTTTTTTTTCATTCATTTTCTTTTTTCCCTCTGTTTTTGGTACTAGGAAATGAACTGAAAGGCATTCTACCTCTGACCTACACCCCCAGCCTTTTTTTTTTCTTTTTGGTACTGGGTATTGAACCCTAGAGGCATTCTACCTCCAAGCTACACCCCCAGACCTTTTAATTTTGAAACAGGGTCTCCCTAGGTTACCGAGGCTGCCTGCAAACCTGCGGTCCTCCTGTCTCAGCTTCCCAAGTACTGGGATTACAAGCGTGTGCCACCACACCCAGCTAGCCTCAGACTTCTTTATTTTTTTTTTATTTTTTATTTTTTTTCAGAACTAGGGGTGGAACCCAGGAGTATTCTACCTCCAAGCTACACCCCCATCCCTATTTTTTTATTCTTTATTTTGAAACAGGGTCTCACTAAGTTGCAGAGGGCCTCACTAAGTAGCTGAGGCTGATGGTGAACCCGGATCCTCCTGTCTCAGCCTCCCAAGTACTGGTATTACAAGTGTGCGCCACCATGCCCAGCTTAGACTTCTTTATTTTGAATCAGGGTCTCATAAAGTTGCTGAGGCCGACCTTGAAACTGCAATCCTCCCATCTACCAGGTACTGGGATTATAGGTGTGCACCACCATGCCCAGATATTTGTTTTTCTTTCTCTTTCTTTTTTCCCTTATTTCCTTTCTTCCTTTCTTTCTTTTTCTTTCTTGGTATTGGAGATTGAACCTAGGGGCATTCTACCTCTGTGCTCAACCCCAAGCCCTATTTTTATTTTTATTTTATTTTATTTATTTATTTATTTATTGCGGTACCAGGAATTGAACCGAGGGGCATTCTACCTCCAAGCTACACCCCCGGCCCTATTTTTTATACTTTATTATGAAATTGGGTCTCACGAAGTTGCAGAGGGCCTCACTAAGTAGCTGAGGCTGGCCGAGAACCCGGATCCTCTGGTTTCAGCCTCCCAAGTACTGGGATTACAAGCGTGTGCCACCACGCCTGGCCTTCTATTTTTATTTTGAAGCAGGATCTCACTAAATTGCTAATGCTGGCCTCTAACCTGTAATGTTACAGTCTCATTTTCCCAAGTATTGGGATTCTGGTAGTGCCTACCATGCCCGGTTTCATTTATCCTAAACAGGGGATTTTCCTTTCAACCATGGTGAAACAGGCTGCTTTTCTGAACTGGCTCAAATGTTTGCTTTTCTTCTCTGCTGATTCCTTTCTAGAATATTTCTGTCATATAATTCCAGTTTCTCCATGTATTTAATAATTATATCGTCTTATTGGCCTGCTTTTCTCAGTTGAAAAGTGATTGATTGATAGACAAGGAGCTGCCAGGCATGGTGGCGCACACCTGTAATCCCAGTATTTGGGAGGCTGAGACAGAAGGATCGCAGGTTCGAGTCCAGCCTCAGCAATTTAGTGAGTCCCTCAACAACTTAGTGAGATCCTCTTTCAAAATAAAAAGGGTCGGGTGTGTAGCTGGGAGGTAAAATGCCCCTAGGTTCAACCCTCAGTACTGGAGGTAGAATGCTCCTGGGTTCAAACCCAGTTCCAGAAATTTTAAATAAAAAACAAACCATTTAATTGGCAAGAGACCCAGATGCAGCAGGAGGAAGGCGGAGGTGGTGTCGCAGGCAGCCTCCTCAGTCCCAGAGGGCAGGCAGGGCCACTCTGCTGTCAACATCAACAGCCAGGGCCCCAAATCCCAAATTTGTAAAGCATTAGTCTCTTCTCAAGCCCTTGAGAAGCCCAGGTAATTGACTCGCCCTGGAAAGGAGGGAGGGAAATGAGGACACGGTTCACTGATGTTGCTTCATCCCTGAGCGGCTCCCCGGGGCCCGCGTCCCTGCAGGAGGCAGAGTTGGCAGGACCACAGCTGGCAGGAGGCAGGGAGGGATAAATGACAGCGGCCCTGCTCTGCTCAGCCCCCTGCCTCGCCGGCAGAGGACCACCGGGTCAGCCCTCACCTGCAGGGACCCTCCAAACCAGGCCTCCCTGCTGGGGCGAGGCGGAAACACACACGTCCTGGAGCCCCAGGTAAGTCACATTCCCTCCTGTCCACCCGGGCAGGACAGGTCGGGGAGCCCACGTCTGCCAGTGATTCGGAGCAGCCCGCGTTCACAGGATTGCTCTGCGGTTCTGGTCCCCCGTGCGGACGGCTGCGCGGACTTTGTCATTAGTTTGGGGACCTCTGACCACGTTGTGAGGTCAGTTGTTTGGACGGGAGAAAACGGAGTTGCGGAGAGAGCAGAGCTGTTGCTCAGTCTCCTAGGATGCCTGCCTGCTTGCCTGCTTTTCTTTTTTTGTGGTACTGGGGATGGAACCCAGAGACATTCTACCTCCGGGCTATACCCCCAGACCAATTTTTTAATGTTTTATTTGGAAACAGGGTCTTGCTAAGTTGCTGAGAGCCTGTTGCTGAGGCTGGCTTCAAACCTGGGATTCTCCTGTCTCAGCCTCCCAAGTACTGGAATTACAAACGTGGGCCACCACTCCTGGCTAGCTGCTTTTCACCTCTTTGAGTCTAACCAAAAACCAATGAAATAACAGGACGTAGTAGCGCATGCTTGTAATCCCAGTACTTGGGAGGCTGAGACTGGAGGATCGCAGGTTTGTGGCCAGCCTTAGCTACTTAGTGAGGTCTTCTGCAACTTAGTGAGACCCTGTTTCAAAATAAAGAATAAAAGATAGGGCTGGGGGTGGAGCTTGGAGGTAGAATGCCCTTGGGTTCAATCCTCAGTACCACCAAAAAAAGAAACAATGGGAAAATGGTTGGGAACCCGGCACGGTGGCACCCGCCTTTTACCCCAGTACTTGTGAGGCTGGCCAGCCTCAGCAATTTAGTGAGACCCTGTTTTTTGTTTGTTTGTTTTTTATGGTACTGAGGATTGAACCTAGGGGCAGTACAAGCTACACCCCCAGACCTTTTAAATTTCTGTTTGGAAACAGGGTCTTGCTGGGTTGCTGAAAGCCTTGCTACATTGCTGAGGCTGTCCTTGATCCTCCTGTCGCAGCCTCCCAAGTCCTGGGATTACAGGCATACGCTGCCACGCCTGGCTAACCATGTTTCAAACTGAAAAATAAAAAGAGCTGTGAGTGTAGCTCAGAGGTAGAACAGCCCTGGGTCCAATTTCCAGCACCCCCTGCCTCCCAAAAAAGTTAGGGAGAGCAGAGAGAAGACAGGGACAAGGAAATTCAGAATCAAGTGGCTCCAGGTCACCTCTCTGGGTTGTAAACAATGAAGAAGGCCAGGTGAGGTGAGTAAGGAATTAATGATGAGAAGAACCAGGTGTGGTGGTGCACACCTGTCATCCCAGGACTTGGGAGGCTGAGACAGGAGGATCACAGGTTGAAGACCAGCCTCAGCAACTTAGCAAGACCCTGTTTCCCAATTGAAAAAAAAATAAGGCTGGTGGTGTAGCTCAGAGACAGATAGCCTCCCATGTACTGGGATTCAATCACCAGTACCAAAAATTTAAAAAATATATATAAAAAATAAAAAGGGCTAGGGGTGTAGCTTGGAGAGAGAATACACTGTGTTCAATCCTCAGTACCAAAAATAAAATAAATAAATGAGGACAAGTAGTATTTGTCTTTGTGTGCCTGGATGGTTGAGTATCAGATACGAAGTGTGTGTTGAGGAGAGAAAGTGCACGGTTGTGGATCAAGTTTGCAGGAATAAGCCTTGAGGGCTGTTGTACAGCAAGGTGATTAGTCAATAACAGCTATGTGTGAAAATACCTAAGAGAGTACATTTCAAATAGCTAGCCATAGAAAATAAATGAGACAGCTGGGCGTGGTGGCACACGCCCGTAATCCCAATACTTGGGAGGCTGAGACAGGAGGATCACAGGTTCGCGGCCAGCCTCAGCTGCTTGTGAGGCCCTCCACAACTTAGTGAGACCCTGTTTCAAAATAAAAAGAAAAGAGGGCTGGGGGTGTAGCTTGGAGGCAGAATGCACCTGGGTTCAGCCCCCAAAAAGGAAAAAGAAAATAAGTGAGGCGATGGATATGGTCATGAGCTTGATTTAATCGGGACACACTGTATACATACATCACAGCATCGCTTTGTACACATAAATGCATACAATTATGATTAGTCTATCAAAATAATATCAACCATTTACCAAAATGATCCTGTCCTAAATATTCCTCTTGCTGACACTGGGAAACCCTATCCTAAGGACCTATGTGGGCAGGGCTTGTCCTTGCCAGGCTTAGTCCCCACATCTCAGGGTGGACAGCCAGCCTCACTGTAGGTTCCCCTAAGTGTCAGGAAGTGCTCTTTCTGGCTGGTCCAGTGGCACACTGCTATAATCCCAGTGCTTGGGAGGCTGAGACAGGAGGATCACATGTTCGAGGGCAGCCTCAGCAATTTAGCGAGAGCCCATCTCAAAATTTATTTATTTATTCATTTATTTATTATTATTATTATTATTATTTTTGCAGTACTGGGGATTGAACCCAGGGGCGTTCTACCTCCAAGCTATACCCCCGGCCCTATTTTTTATACTTTATTTTGAAACCAGGTCTCACGGAGGGCCCCACTAAGTAGAGAGAGAGCCGAAGCTGGCCATGAACCCAGATCCTCCGGTCTCCACCTCCCACGTACTGGGATTACAAGCGTGCGCCACCACACCCTGCTCCCATCTCAAAATTTAAAAGGCTGGGGTGTAGCTCATGCAGGAGTAGTGCATCCCTGGGTTCAATACCCAGTACCACAAAAAGTGCTGTTTCTCTTTCTCTGTTTCTGTCTCTATCTCTCTTTCTCCATCTCTTCTCACTCTCCGTCCCTCTCACTGAAATCCATATTTATATTAACTGTCACTCATGGTGTAAATTCCCTGGTTTTGATAAATGTGCGATGTCACACGTATCCACCATGACAGCATCCTACAGCATAATTTTACCACCTTAAAAATCCTCTGTGTTCTGCCTGTTCCTCCCTCCCTCTGTCCCCATGGGTCCCTAGAAGACACTGATCTTTTACTGTCTCCATGGTTTTGCATTTTCTGGAATGAACAGGTGGCCCTTTAGCCCCATCTTACTTTTTATTTTTAATTTTTATTTTTAGTGTGTGTGTGTGTGTATGTTACTGGGTATTGAATTGCCAGGGGCATTCTAGCTCCAAGCTACACCCCCAGCCCTTAAAAAGAAGTTTTTTTTAAGCCGGGCGTGGTGGCGCATGCTTGTAATCCCAGTACTTGGGAGGCGGAGACAGGAGGATCAGGGTTCTCGGCCAGCTTCAGCTACTTAGTGAGGCCCTCTGCAACTTCGTGAGACCCAGTTTCAAAATAAAGGATAAAAAAATAGGGCCAGGGGTGTAGCTCGGAGGTAGAACGCCCCTGGGTTCAATCCCTGGTACCGCAAAAAAAAAAAAGAATAAAAAATAGGGCTGGGGGTGTAGCTCAGAGGTAGAATGTCCCTGGGTTCAATCCCCCCCCAAAAAATACCCAAAAATTTTTTTTAATTTTGAGACAAAGTCTCGTTAGGTTGCTGAGAGCCTTGCTACTTTGCTGAGACTGGCCTTAAACCTACAATCCTCCTGTCTCAGTCTCCCACGTACTAGGATTGCAGGCGTGCGCCACGATGCCCGGCTCCCTTTGGCCCCATCCGAACCTCATCATCCCAGAGGGTGGCACACGCAGTCCTCCACCATTTCCCCATCTCCTCATAATTCTTTCTGTCTGTAGATTTTGGGGTCGTCAGTGACATAGGGAGCGAGAGTGTGGGTACAATCAGCCCTGGAGAATGGATGGCTCCTTGACCTGATCGTGGTCTCTGACATTCCTTCACAGCCACCAGTAATCGATGAGCATATCAAGAGAGGGATCAGGAACAGACGAGCTCAGGGTCGCCCCGGCCTATGATCAGGCCCTGGCCCCCCGCTCTGGAGCCCCGGCACCTTGGTAAGTGCTGATTCCTCTGTGGGATCCGCTTCTCCATCTGCACTACGGGGATCCCAGCAACTGCTGCCTAACGTGCAGTGCAGGAAGACGGTCAAGAAGGTCCACGTGCGCGGTCCAAGCACGTGAGCCAAGCGCTCAGTCCCTGGGACTCATCCAATAAAGGGCAGCTGCTAGCCAGGTGTGGTGGCACAGGCTGGTAGTCCCAGGACTTGGAGGCTGAGACAGGAGGATCGCAGGTTCCAGGTCAGCCTCAGCAATGTAATGAGGCCCTCAGCAACATAGTGAGACCCTGTTTCAAATAAAAAATAAAATAAGACGGGGTGAAACTCAGAGGTAGAATTCTCTTAGGTTCAATCCTCAGTACCACAATAAATAAACAAATAAATAAATGGATTTGGGGCCAGGTGCAGTAGAGCATGTCTGTAATCCCAATACTTGGGAGGCTGAGACAGGAGGATCGCAGGTTCGAGGACAGCCTCAACAACCTAGTGAGAATGTCAGCAACCTAATGAGACCCTGTTTCAAAACAAAAAATAAAAGAGTACAGGGGTGTAGCGTGGAGGCAATGAATGCCTGTGGGTTTAATCCCTGGAAACACACACACACATACACACACACACACACACACACACACACACATAGCCAAAAATAACACTACTTTTTCCAGCTCCTGTGAGGCATGTCTGTGTGTTTTCTTGTTGTTTTGGTTTGTTTGAACCCAGGGGCATTCTACCTCTGAAGCTACATCCTAGCCCTATTTTATTTTTTTATTTTGAAACAGGTTTTCACTAAGTTGCTGAGGGTCTTGCTAAATTTCTGAGGCTGGCCTCAATCCTGTGTTCCTCCAGTCTCTGCCTCCCAAGTACTGAGATGACAGGTGTGTGCCACCATAAGCAGATGAGGCACATCTATGTGTTTTGAAGCAAGGCAACAAGACCACCAGTACGCCGGGAGTGGTGGCACATGCCTGTCATCCCAGTACTTGGGAGGCTGAGACAGGAGAAACGCAAGTTCAAGACCAGCCTCAGCAATGTAGTGAGACTCTTAGCAACCCAGCAAGACCCTGTTTCAAAACAAAAAATCAAAAGGAGCCAGGCGTGGTGGCCCATGCGTGTAATCCCAGTACTTGGGACGCTGAGACAGGAGTATCACACGCAGGTTTGAGGACAACCTCAGCAACTTAGTGAGGCCCTCATCAGCTTAGTGATAGCTTAGAGCCTCACTAAGTAGTTGAGGCTGGCCACGAACTCAGATCCTCCAGTCTCAGCCTCCTAAGTACTGGGATTACAAGCGTGCACCATCATGCCCGGCTCCTTTATTTTTATTTTGAAACAGGGTCTCACTAAATTGCAGAGGCCTCACTAAGTAGCTGAAGCCTGGCCTCAAACCCAAATCCTCCTGTCTCAGCCTCCCAAGTACTGGGATTACAAGCGTGCACCACTATACCCGGCTCACACTAAGCTGATTAGAGCAGAAATTAAGTCAATGGGACCTGAATCAGAGAACCTGTTGTCCTTGGTCGGGATGTGGCGGGGTCTGGCCAGATCCCAGCGGGGCAGGAGCTGCAATGTTCGTGGGCTCTGACGCCTCCTTGCCTCCCCAGGCCCAACCTCCATGCAGGAAGCCAACCGCTCAGCAGTGACCGAGTTCATCCTGGTCGGCTTCTCCGCCTTCCCCCACCTGCGGCTCCTGTTCTTCCTGCTGATCCTGCTCATGTACCTGTTCACGCTGCTGGGCAACCTGCTCATCATGGCCACAGTCGCGAGCGAGCGCAGCCTGCACACGCCCATGTACCTCTTCCTGTGCGCCCTCTCCATCTCCGAGATCCTCTACACCCTGGCCATCATCCCGCGCATGCTGGTCGACCTGCTGGCCGCCCGCCGCTCCATCGCGCTGCCGGCCTGCGCCAGCCAGATGTTCTTCTCCTTCACCTTCGGCTTCACCCACTCCTTCCTGC
>PVJS01037872.1:0-19683 GCA_004027185.1 Glis glis
AAGCCGGGCATGGTGGCGCACGCTTGTAATCCCAGTACTTGGGAGGCTGAGACAGGAGGATCTGGGTTCACAGCCAGCCTCAGCTACTTAGTGAGGCCCTCCGCAACTTCGTGAGACCCTGTTTCAAAAATAAAGTATGAAAAATAGGGCCAGGGGTGTAGCCCGGAGGTAGAATGCCCCTGGGTTCAATCCCCGGTTCTGCAAAAAAAAAAAAAAATAAAATAAAATAAAAAATAAATAAATAAATAAAAAATAAACATCCTTGAATTCCTTAGCCTGCCTTTCAGTGCCCCTCATATTCTGGCCCCTGACTCCATCCCTACTCCCATTATCCATCACTAGAGACACCGGACAGCCTGTCAATAAACATGTAACTGGGTGTGGTGGCACATGCTTGTAATCCCAGTACTTGGGAGACTGAGGAGGACTGCAGGTTCAAGGACAGCCTCAGCAACTTAGTGAGGCTCTCATCAACCTAGTGAGTGATACCCTGCCTCAAAATAAAAAATAAAATTGGTCTGGGGGGTGTAGCTCCAAGGTAGAATGTCCCTGGCACCCCCCCCACAAAATAAATAAATAAAAATAAAAATAAATAAACATGGCAGGAGAAACTTGCCTTTGAGTCTTGCTGCCTGTCCCTCCATCTCAAACTCTACAATTCTTTAAGGATTGGGTGGGAAATGTTACAAAGCTCACTGGAGAAGCTTTTCAGCCCCTCTTCCTATACAGCCTGAAAGAACCTTTTTTTTTTTAATATTTACAGCACTTAACAATTCCTTGAGGACAGGGTTCCTCTAGCATATAAAACAGAGCCTGGAATATTCCCTCATAGAACCTCATTCTATGTTCATTCTAGGTTCTCATACACACCATATTCCCTACTTTTTTTTTCTTTTCATTTTCTTTTTTTTTTCCTGGTACTGGGAATTGGACCCACTCAAAGGCACTTTACCACTGAGCTACATCCCTAGCTCCCCTACCCTTTTTTGTGGTACTGGGGATTGAACCCAGGGGCATTGTACCTTGGAGCTGCACCCCCAGCCCTATTTTATTTTAATTTTGAAACAAGGTTTTGCTAGGTTGATGAAAGTTTCACTACTTCCTGAGGCTAGCCTCAAACTTGTGATCCTCCTGTCTCAGCCTCTCTAAGTACTGGGATTACAAGTATACCCTACCACGCCCAGCCCCCAGCCCTTTCTTTTTTTTCGGTACTGGGGATTGAACCCAGGGGCATTCTACCTCCGAGCTACACCCCCAGCCCTATTTTTTATACTTTATTTTGAAACCGGGGTCTCACGAAGTTGCGGAGGGCCTCACTAAGTAGCTGAGGCTGGCCGCAAACCTGGATCCTCCAGTCTCAGCCTCCCAAGTACTGGGATTACAAGCATGTGCCACCACACCTGGCCTTTTTTTTTCTTATTTTGAGACAGGATTGAGCTAAGGTGCCCAGGCTGACCTTGAACTTGTGATCCTTCTGCCTCAGCCTCCTGAGGAGCAGGGATTACAGACCTACAACACCTGCTGGCCTCCCCTACTTTTACTTCTTTTATTTATTTAGTTTATTTATTTATTCTTTTTTGTGGTACTGGGGATGGAACCCAGGGGCATTCTACCTTCGAGCTATACCCCCAGCCCTATTTTTTATCCTTTTATTTTGAAACAGGGTCTCACTAAGTTGCGGAGGACCTCACTAAGTAGCTGAGGCTGGCTGCGAACCCAGATCCTCCTCTCTCAGCCTCCCATGTACTGGGATTACAAGCATGCGCCACCATGCCCGGCTTTACTTTTACTTCTTATGGATTTTATTTTATTTTATTTGCGGTACTGGGGATGGAACCCAGGGGCATTCTACCTCTAAGTTACACCACCAGCTCTATTTTTTATTCTTTATTTTGAAACAGGGACTCACTAAGTTGAAGAGGGCCTCACTCTTCAAGCTGAGGCTGGCCGTGAACCTGTGTTCCTCCTGTCTCAGCCTCCCAAGTACTGGGATTACAAGCGTGTGTCACCACATCTGGCTCCCTTCTTAATGCTTTTAAACATAGTCTACATACTTATTTACTTATATATTTTGGGGGTGCTGGAGACCTCGAGCAAGCTAAGCACAAATTTATCACAGAGCCACACCCCAAGCATTCATTTTTTTTTCAGTACTGGGTATTGCACCCAGGGGCATTCTACCTTTGAGCTACACCCCCAGCCCTTTTATTTTTTAATTTGAAACAGGGTCCGGCTAGGTTATTGAGAGTCTCACTGTGTTGCTGAGGCTGTCCTTGAACCTGTTATCCTCCTATCTCAGCCTCCCAAGTACTGCGATTACAGGCGTGTGCCACCAGACCCAGCTCCATGCCTTCATATTTATTTTCATCTTGCCTATTTCCTTTTTTTTTTTTCCTTGTGGTACTGGGGATTGAATCCAGGGGCATTCTACTTCTGAGCTATAGATCAGCCCTTTTTATTTTTTGTTTTTGAAACAGGGTCTTGCTAGGTTGCTGAGTCTCACTATATTGCTGAGTCTGGTCTCGAACCTGCAATTTTCTTGTCTTAGCCTCCCAAGTACTGGGATTACAGGCGTCTGTCACCATACCCAGCTTATCTTGCCTATTTTCTTGGCCAGGGAGTTTCGTCTGTGTTGCTTACTGCTGTACCCCACTGCTTAGAACAATGCTCGGAACGTAATAGGTGCTCAATAGATAATTGTTGAATAGATGAAGTCAAAACTATGGGGCACACGAATGTCAAAATGGGAAGCACATGAATAAGAATATGTAGGCCTGACCTTGGTAGGTGACTTCAGTAGGGAGAGACGGCTTGGACCACCGAACCCCCAAAGACAACCCCGTATTAGGCATGCGGTAGGTGCTTGGTCACTGAATTCAATATTTAGTACTCCACCCTGGAGAGGAAGAAGGGGTCCTCCAGGGTCAGCCTACAGACAGCTGCATCCTTTCTGGAAATCGACCAGTATGCCCAGCCGGTATTTGTCCTTCCATGATTTCACCTAGTCAAGTCCAAGAACCTCAAAGCCCGGTGGGGAACTGGAACCTTGGGGTGTGTGTGTGACAGTTCTCCAGGGTTTGGACCCTTAATTCAGCCATTCCACCGGCAGGTACTCCTCTGGATGACGGTGGATGAAGTTTGGATCTACAGTGCATGCTTCTCCTTTTTCCCAAACCCCCATGGCCTGCTACTTTAAAATCTCGAAATCAGGGTCTAAGACTGAGTCCCCGGCCCGGTCCCCTAGCAGCTGGCGGGAGGAGATGGGGCGGGGTCGTGAATCAGCACTCGCTTGGACAGCTGCAGCCCGCATCGCCACCAGGGGTCCCCAGCCGCCGCGGGGTTAGAACCCCAGCCTCCTCCGCCTGCGCGCTACGCCCGCTGGGAGATGTAGTCTCGACCGCCCCTTTGTCCTTGGTCTCCTCAACCCGTCAACCCAAGTCGGGCAGAACTACAATTCCCAGGGACCCATGCGCCGGAGGACAGGCAGGGCGGGGGGCTGAAGGAGGAGGGGTGCCTGGAGAAGCTGGGGCGAAAGAACCTTAGTGAAGTGAAGAAAGAGGAGCATTGGGGGGCATCGAGGAAGTGGGGGGACGCTCAGAAGACCGCGGCGAGCCGCACCTGCCCAGGGCTAGGAGCCAGAGTCGCGGAAGGCCGAGCGGGGCCTGGGCGGGGCCGGTGGGCGGAGCCACGCGTCACGCGGCGTGGGCGGGGCCGCAGGGGGTTGTCCGCCCGCGGCACGCACAGTAGCCGCAGCCGCCTTGCGCCCGGTCCCGCGGTCGCAGCTA
Organism: Glis glis; assembly: GCA_004027185.1. Lineage (NCBI taxonomy): Eukaryota > Metazoa > Chordata > Mammalia > Rodentia > Gliridae > Glis > Glis glis. The sequence continues at coordinate 3,786 of PVJS01037872.1, forward strand.
GTGCCGCCTCCTCCGCGCCGCCGCCGCCTCAGCCGCTCGCTTCGTGGGTCGGTCCCTCCGGCACACGGGTTCCAGCCGAGCCACAGCCGCCCTCCAAGCCCTTCAGGCTATCTCGGTCTCCTTCCATCGGCCCAATCCAGCCCGCGAAGATGGTGGACCGCGAGCAACTGGTGCAGAAAGCCCGGCTGGCCGAGCAGGCGGAGCGCTACGACGACATGGCCGCGGCCATGAAGAACGTGAGTGTCTCCTCCCCTCCCCGCGTCTCGCCCCAGCCCCTCCCGAGACGCGGTCCTCGGCATGGAAGGCCCAAGGGCTAGTCGCCTGTCGCGATCGCAGGGTGGCCGGCCCATCTCACTCAGCGAGGGGGCTAGGGAGGGTCCTGATAGCGACAGGGACCCGGGTGGTGACGCGGCCTCTGCTCCGCGTCCCCGAGGCCCGGCTGCACTGCCTCCGAGGCCTCCCGGGCTCGGGCTGGGGCGGGGTCTTGCAGGGCTGGTCTCGGGAGCGGGGTCGCTGGCCCCCGCGTCTCTGGGTCTGCTGGGGACCCGAGCGGGGGCCGTGCGCATCCTTTGTGCCCCACTTCCCCTCCTCCCAGCCTAGGCGTGGGGGCGGGGGACCGCATGGATGCGGTTCCTCTTTCTCTCCCTGATGTCTGGGCGGCGCCTTTCCCATTCACTCAGCAGGTCTCCCAGTTTTCCACCCCCCCACCCCCAATCTTCCCCACAGCTTCTCCTGACATCTTTTAAGGAACCTCCCGGGGAAAAACACAGACTCCCCTGAAAACCTGGGATCAATCGTGCAAAATCGAAACCTCCTTGCTCACGTTTTTCTTAACAAAAGGCTCCTCTTTATCCATTCCCCAAAGCAAGTCCTCTGGCATTTAGGAAGGGGGGACATTTGTCTTGCTGGCATTCTCATTGATTGTTCTCCACGTGTCATCTCCATTTTTCTTAACGTTATTGTATTGAAAAGGGTAGGTATTGCCTTTAAAATAAAGGTTGTGAATGTTAGCTGACTGGTTCAATTTGTGACATATGCTGTTTCTTTTTTGAACGCAGGCACGCGTCTGTTAAAATTCTTATAAGTTGAAAAAACATATTCTGTCTGATCTGATATTGCAAACAAAGCGGTGGTGGGAGGCAGTATCAAGTCATTCCAGAAGATTCTGCATTTGTCATATTGCAGAGAGCCTAGACTGGGTGGAGGCTGGGAGGAGTTATTTTAAAGGAGAAAAAGTCTGTTTTTTTTTAAATTGTTAGATAAATCTGAGGCTATTAGATTCTATTTTATTTTAAGCTAATGCATTCTCGTGCTGATGAAAAGAGAATACTGATCTTCAGTTGTCGCATTTTATCTGGGATTCAGATTCCTGCCTGTGTTGCACCATTTTGTCACTAACACTACATTTATCTAATGGATTGGCAACCAGATTGATATTATAGGAGGGGGAAGTACTGAATATTATAAAACGAAACATGGAAGATTTAATCTAATTAATGATTGAGGTTTCCCACTGTCTTAATATTTAACTTCCTGCCTTATGTAACAAAGGCTTAAAAATGCATCTCCAGTGTGAGGTGGATGCAGGAGTGTACCTTGCATGTTAAATCGTGTAGATGAAGCCGTAGAGGTATAGCAGATTAATTCTCACGTAACTGTACTACATCTTAAAAGATGATGGTGCTGATGCTTTCTTAATTAGACCAGCTACATTAATAAAAAAGGATTTTTATCTGACTAAGGAAGAGAATTGGCTCTGAAATTGGGAATACTGCTGTATTAATGTGTTGCCACAGTTGATATTTTATAACATTTTCATGTTACAATGATACAAGTTGGGCTTTTTTTCTAATAAATATTAGAAATATTTTTTGTTCATGTTATTCAGATCCTTCTAACTTTTCCATATTTCTAGTTTCACAGGAAAGCGAGTGACCTCGCACCTATATCCATAGCAACCCAGTGATGTCACACACAATGACACAGAGGCTGCAATGCACCTAAGGGCTGGTAGGGAGTTTGCAAATGGCATTTGTCCAAGGTAATGCAGAAATTAGCTGATAAGCCAGGTGGAATTGAGTCCTTTATCTTTCACCAGGGAAGAATTGGTCCAAAAAATAAGAATTTCATTTACCCTTAGATATGTAATTCAGTGACCTCTAGATATGCCTTATTCACCTTCTCTTTTCTAATTTTCTTAAAGTTTTTAAAATACTTTTGTATTTTTTAATGTCTCACTTACTTTAAAAATTGGGCAATGATGGACTAGAAGTTGAATTTTTTAATATATTTATGATCATAGTGTAGGGGTGGGATGTATATTTGGATTATCACAAATGATGAAAGAGGCTGGTTTTAATAAAAACCTTTAACCTGGTGTGGTAGCACACACTTGTAATCCCAGTACTGGGGAGGCTGAAACAGGAGGATTGCAGGTTTCAAGGCCAGCCTCAGCAACCTTGTGAGGCCCTCTGCAACTTAGTAAGACCCTGTTTAAAAATAAAGAATAAAATAGGGCTGGGGGTGTAGCTACTGGGTCATTTCCAGTAACTGTTAGGGAATGAGATCCTATTACAAAACATTTTAGATCTGGATTTGGCAAAGTTGTCTTTTGCTCTGTATGTGTTTCTGATGCTTGACAGTATGGAGGAAATCACAGTTTGTAAAATAAAAACCTTTTTATAAACTTATTTACTATGATTTTGAGGAAATTGGCTTATCCTCTGACCCTCATTTTCCTCATTTGTAAAATGAAGCAATATTTAATTGAAAAATTGAGGAATGTAGTAGGTATTCTAAAATAGTAGGTACTTAGTATGTTTCTTCCCCTGTTTATAAAAGTGATTAGGATCCAGGCATGGTGGTGTACACCTGTAATCCCAGTACTTGAGAGGAAGATCATGGCTTTGAGGCCAGCCTCAGCTACTTAGCAAGACCCTCAGCAACTTCACAAGACCCAGTTTCAAAATAAAAAGAGCTAGGGGTGTAGCTCAGATGGGGGTATAGCTTAGTGGTAGAATGTGTGTTTAACACACAAACACACACACACACACACCCATCATGAGAACTTGGAAAGTAGAAGAAAAAAACTCAACCTTACCATTTAGTTGAGCTCTTTGGAAGCTGAAATCCTGATGATGGGGAATTAAAATTTATTTGCGGCCAGGCGTGGTGGCGCACGCTTGTAATCCCAGTACTTTGGGAGGCGGAGACCGGAGGATCCGGGTTCGCAGCCAGCCTCAGCTCACTCGCTCTCGTTCTCTCTCTCTCTCTCTCTCTCTCTCTCTCTCTCTTCCTCCCTCCCTCTCTCTCCCCCTCTCCCCCCCCTCTACCTAGTGAGGCCCTCCGCAACTTCGTGAGACCCTGTTTCAAAATAAAGTATAAAAAAATAGGGCTGGGGGTGTAGCGCGGAGGTAGAACGCCCCTGGGTTCAATCCCCGGTACCGCAAAAAAAAAAAATTATTTGCATTTACTGAAGTTACCCTGGTAATAGCAATGTTTGGATCTGTGCAGAGTGATAGATGTATGTGAGTGACCAGGATAGAAATAATGTGAGCTATACCATTTTGAAAACGAGGAAGAGTTAGGCCATTTAAGATAAATGTGTACTGCAATGCCCAGTAGCCCACACATGTAATCCCAGTACTGGGGAGGCTGAGACAGGAGATTGCAGGTTTTAAGGCCAGTGGGCAGTAACTGAGAGAGATCTCACTTCCAAAATAAAAAAGACTGGGGATGTAGCTCAGTGGCAGACCGCCCCTGGGTTCAATCCCCAGTGCCACACATAATACAAAGATAAACCGCGAAGTCTTGCACATAAGGAGAATGGAAATGAATAAGTGTTTCCTACTTGTTAGACAATATAGTAGTACCCCTCCAATCCACATTTTTGCCTTCTGTGGTTTCATTTACCTGGGATCAACCACTGTCCTAAAATATTACACGGAAAGTTCCAGAAATAAGCAACTAATAAATCTTAACTGTCAATGCAGTTTGTTATAATTGTTCTGTATTATTATTATTATTACTATTACTATTGGTACTGGGGATTGAACCCAGAGGCATTGTACCTCCAGGCCACACCCCCAGCCCTTTTTTTTGTGGTACTGGGGATTGAACCCAAGGGCATTCTACCTCCAGGCTGCACCCCCAGCCCTAGTTTTTATTCTTTCTTTCTTTCTTTCTTTTTTTTTTTTTTTTGCAGTACGGGGATGGAACCCAGGGGTGTTCTACCTCCAAGCTACACCCCCGGCCCTATTTTTATACTTTATTTTGAAACCGGGTCTCACAAAGTTGCGGAGGGCCTCACTAAATAGCTGAGGCTGGCCGTGAACCTGGATCCTCCTGTGTCAGCCTCCCAAGTACCAGGATTACAAGCGTGCACCACCATGCCAGGCCCCAGCCCTATTTTATTTCTTCTTTGGAAACAGGGTCTCACTAGGTTGCTAAGAGCCTTGCTAAATTGCTGAGGCTGGTTTTGAAACTGTGATCCTCCTGTCTTAGCCTCCCAAGTACTGGGATTATAAGCATGGGCCACCACACCCAGCTTGTATGCCACGCCTGGCTTATATTATTAATCTCATACTGTGCCTAATTTACAGATTAAGCTTTATCATACCATACATGGTATGTAGGGGGGAAATGGTAGATAATAATGGTGTTTGGGACTATCTACAGTGTCAGGCATCCACTGGGGGTCTTGGAACATACCCCCTTCAATGAGGGGAGGACCACTGAACTGCCTTGTGGCTTTTTTTTTTTTTTTGTGGAGCTGGGGATTGAACCCAAGGGCATTCTACCTCTGAGCTACACCCCCAGTCTTATTTTTTATTCTTTATTTTGAAACAGGGTCTCACTAAGTTGCGGAGGGCCTCACTAAGTAGCTGAGGCCAGCCACGATCCTCCAGTCTCAGCCTCCGAAGTGCTGGGATTACAAGCATGCGCCACCACACCCAGCTCGCCTCGTGGCTTTTTAATAGCCTCCTATGAAGTTAATATTCTAAGTAGGCTACTGGTACTTGCCTCGGGGGAGGAAAGGCTCTGGGCTACTAATTTCCTTGAAGTTACTGGGTTAAGCAATCCAGCTGGATAGTGGGGGCATGGGTGGCAAAAGGCTGTCATAATGATGTATAAAAGCAAAATTTCCTAGTAGAATCAATAGACTTTAAAATTCATACTATCTGAAATATTCCATCTTTCCTGTTAGCTCTTCCAGGAGGCTAGATCGATAGCCATTATCACTAATGGAGTAAGGACATCTCCTTAGACCCTTTAGAGGTGGAGTTCTGCCAGCCATTATTCTAAGTCATGTGGTTTGAATTGTTCTCTTATTTGGGGTGGAGAGAACAGAGATAACAGTTTGCTTTTCATGTGGTATCCTTCACAGTACTGAAATGAATATTAAGTGCTTTTTTTTCAATAATTTTTAAAATCTCTTGTATCTTTTCTTTTTTTTTTTTTGCGGTACTGGGGATTGAACGCAGAGGCGTTCTACCTCCGCGCTACACCCCCGGCCCTATTTTTTATGCTTTATTTTGAAACCGTGTCTCACGAGGTTGCGGAGGGCCTCACTAAGGAGAGAGAGACAGACAGACAGACAGACAGAGCGAGAGCTGAGACTGGCTGCGAACCCGGATCCTCCGGTCTCTGCCTCCCAAAGTACTGGGATTACAAGCGTGCGCCACCACGCCCGGCTCTTGTATCTTTTCATTCTTTGAGAGTAAAGATGTTGCTAGGCCAGGCGTGGTGGCACACGCTTGTAATCCCAGTACTTGGGAGGTGGAGATCGGAGGATCCGGGTTCGCGGCCAGCCTCAGCTACTTAGTGAGGCCCTCCACAACTTTGTGAGACCCGGTTTCAAAATAAAGAATAAAAAAAATAGGGCCGAGGGTGTAACTTGGAGGTAGACCGCACCTGGGTTCAATCCCCAGCACCGCAAAAAAAAAAAAAAGATGTTGCTAACTGTACATCCTCATTACAGTCCTCTAAATAACAGCAAACCCCAGGTAGGATTTCATCTCTAGTACTTGGGGGGAAGCATTATTTATTAAGTCAAACTCTAAATTATTAAAAAGAATGGAAGTGGGGCATGGTGGTATATATCTGCAATCCTAGTACTTAGGCGGTTGAGACAGGATTGCAGGTTTGAGGCCAGCCTCAGCAACTTAGCAAGACCCTGTTTGAAAATAAAAAGGGTTGGAGGTGCAGCTCAGTGCTAGAGTGCCCATGGGTTCAATCCCCAGTACTATACATACAAAAGAAAATGGAAAAAATTTTTTTTTATTAAAAGTCACAGACTGTAACAGCATAACATAATCAAAATTTCAAGTGTACAATCCAGTAAGTACATTGGTGTTTAGTACATTCCACAGTGTTGTGCAACCATCACCTCTGTCTAGTTAAAAAAAATGAGCCAAAGCTGGGCACGGTGGTGCATGCCTGTAATCCCAGTACTTAGGAGGCTGAGACAGGAGGGTCCCAGGATCATCGCCTGCCTCAGCAATTTAGCAAGGCCCTCTGCAACTTAGACCATTTCAAAATAAAAAATAAAATAGGGCTGGGGGTGTAGCTCAGAGGTAGAATACCCCTGAGTTCAATCTCTAGTACCAATTAAAAAAAAAAAGTGATGCTGGTCTGGACTAGAGCTGGCTGGATTTCAAACTGATTACCGATTTGGGAATGTGTCAGTAATGAAGTGCCTACAACTCACAGCCAGTGATAATTGGTTATCCCTTTGTCTTTGTTTTCAAACATCTGAACCTTTTTAGCATAAACTGAACAAAAAAAAAGGCTTCACCTAGGTTTGTGTTGTATTTCCATATAAAGAGTCAAAGGACTTAAAAGCCATATGATTTTCACCCAAATAAATAAGAGCAATTTGCCTGAAATCTGAACAATCATTAACTATTTGGAGATTACAGAAATACTCCTAGTGTTCTTGGGACTCATTTGTAACCCCAAGGGTGACTGTATTATAAATGGCTTCCCCGCTGTGCGGTGTAGTAGTCCCCTAATGAACACTGCGCAGCACTGAGGGTGGTGAGCTGTTCAAGCTTGACCATTCTAAACACATGGGACTCCAGCGGAAGATGTTAAATGGGTTGTCAAGTCTGGGGGAGTAGCCTGGAGGGAGACTACCCCTGGGTTCAATCCCTAGTACCACGCACACAAAAAGTCACAGGGTAAAATCACTTAGTTTATATAAACAGCTTTCTTAAGTTCTGTTTTCAGTGCTTTACTAGATATTCCAGCCAGTGGAGGGGACATCATTGTTGCCATTTTAGGTTATAAAGACTACAAATACCAACTGCTTTATGGTCTTTCTTCCTCTTTTTTTTGTGGCCCCTGGGATTGAACCCAGGGGCGTTCTACCTCAGAGCTACACCCCCCAGCCCTATTTTTTATACTTTATTTTCACTGAGTAGCTGAGGTTGGCCATGAACCCGGATCCTCCAGTCTCCGCCTCCCAAGTACTGGGATTACAAGCGCACCACCACGCCCAGCCTTCCTTTTTTTTTTTTCTGTACGGGGTTGAACCCAGAGGCATTCTATCTCCGAGCCACACCCCCCCCAGCCCTATTTTTTATTCTTTATTTTGAAACAGGGTCTCACTACCTACGTTGCGGAGGACCTCACTAAATAGCTGAGGCTGGCCACAAATCCGTATCCTCCTGTCTCAGCCTCCCAAGTACTAGAATTACAAGCGTGTGCCACCACGCCCGGCTTATTCTTTATTTTGAAACAGGGTCTCACTAGGTTGCAGAGGGCCTCACTAAGTAGCTGAGGCTGGCCACGAATCTATGATCCTCCTGTCTCAGCTTCCCAAGTTCATAATTAGTTTTCTGTTATCTTCCTCAAATACCACTTAAGTATTAGCTGTCGTTTTTATTAATTAGGAAACCATATTATCTTACTTTAAAATGATATTTGCAGGTATCTTTCAAATTTTGATTTTACTAAATTTATAAATTCGAAAACTGGTTACATGAAAGGTGATCAAAAAGTTGGGTGTGGTGGCGCAAGCCTGTAATCCCAGTCCTTGGGAGGTTGAGACAGTAGAATCATAGGTTCAAGACCAGCCTCGGCAACCTAGCAAGACCCTCAGCCACTTAGTGAGGCCCTGTTTCCAAATAAAAAATAGAGACTTGGAGGTAGAGACTTGAGACTTGAGACTTGGAGGTAGAAGGCCCCTGGGTTCAATCCCCAGTACTACCAAAAAAAAAAGTGATCAACAAAGGCTCCCAAAGAAAGCACAGTGGCATGTGCCTGTAGTCCAGCTACTTAGGAGGATGAAGCAGGCGGGTCACTTGAGCCCAGGACTTGGAGGCCACAGCCTGGGCAAGATAGGGGGACCCCCATTCAGAAAATTACTTGTGTGTACATTGGGCTGGTGCTGTAGCTTAGTGATAGAGCTCTTGCTTGGTGTGCAGCAGGCCTGTGATTTGATCCTCATCCCTGCAAAACAAAAACACCAAAAAGAAAACTTTGGTTTTGAGATAAATGGTTAAATAATCTGTTTGGCCGGGCGTGGTGGTGCACGCCTGTAATCCCAGTATATAGGAGGCTGAGACAGGAGGATTGTAGGTTCGAAGACAGCCTCAGCAACTTAGTGATACCCTGTTTCAAAATAAAAAATGAAATAAGACTGGGAATGTAGCTTAGAAGTAGAATGCCCCCGGGTTCAGTCCCCAGTACCACACACACACACAAAAAAATCCTGTTTGGTTCCATGATTGTGCAGAAACGGTAAAAGTTATAAATCTTAAAGACCATGTGTATGAGCCTTGTTCTCTTTCTTCATTTTTCTTTTTATTTGGTATGGGGGTGGTGAAACCTGGGGCCTTGAGCCTGTTGGGCACAGTACTACTGAGCTACATCTCTAATTTCTTTTTAAAGAACTGTGACATGTAAGCCTAATTGCCATCAGTCTTTCACTTGTAAGGATGCATCCTCGAGCGAAACATCGTCCTTATTTCTTGGTACTGAGGATTGAACTCAGGGGCTTTGTACCTCTTGGCTACACCACCAGCCCTATTTTATTTATTTTGAAACAGGGTCTTACTAAGTTGCGAGAAACATTTTTTCTTTACTTGAGTTAAATGCTGCTAATGTGCTACATAACAAGTTTGGTTCTTATGTGTATAGATTTTTAACATGACATTAAAAATACAATTCCAGGTAGCCTCACTGTTACCCTCATCATCTTTGGAAAGATCTAAAGCCCCACTTGGCTAGTAGGACTGAGCACTTGCTCAGCTTTCCTCTCCTTAGCGTGTTGCTAGAACAGAGATACCTAAGCTGGGATTGTGCAGTGACAGCAGTGGCCCGCTGAACATGTACTGGCCGTAGCTAAAGAAGAGTCACTTACCCCCCCTCCCTCGCTGAGTGGGAAGAGCAGCTGTAGCCATACAGAGGAGTGAGATATACCAAGTGGTAGCAAGAGGAGGGGTTTAAAAACACAGATTTCGTGCTGGGCGTGGTGGTGCACGCTTGTAATTGCAGTACTTGGGAGGCTGAGACAGGAGGATTGCAGGTTTGTGGCCAGCCTCAGCTACTTAGTGAGGCCCTCTGCAACTTAGTGAGACCCTGTTTCAAAATAAAGAATAAAAAGTAGGGCTGGGGGTGTAGCTTGGAGGTAGAATGCCCTTGGGTTCAATACCCAGTACTGCAAAAACAAACAGCCGGGCATGGTGGCGCACACCTGTAATCCCAGTACTTTGGGAGGCGGAGACCGGAGGATCCAGGTTCGCGGCCAGCCTCAGCTCGCTCTCTCTCTCTCTCTCCCTGTTTCTCTCTCTCTCTCTACTTAGTGAGGCTTCCACAACTTCGTGAGACCCGGTTTCAAAATAAAGTATAAAAAATAGGGCCGGGGGTGTAGCGTGGAGGTAGAACGCCCCTGGGTTCAATCCCCGGTACCACAAAAAAAAAAAAAACAGATTTCAGCGGGGGATGGTGGCACATAACTAATTCTAGCACTTGGGAGGCTGAGACAGAAGGATGGCAGGGTCCAGGCCAGCCTCAGTAATTTAGCCACTTGAGACCCTGTTTGAAATTTTTAAAAAGCTGGGCGTAGTGTTGCATGCCTGTCTTCCCAGTACTTGGGAGGCTGAAACCGGATAGCAGGTTCCAAGACAGCCTCAGCAACATAAAATAGGGCTGAGGGGGTAGTTTGGAGGCAGAATGACCCTGGGTTCAATCCCCAGTACCACTTAAATAAATAAATAGGCTTGGGGTTGTAGCTTGGAGGTAGAATGCCCCTGGGTTCAAATCCCAGGTCCAAATAGAAGTAAATAAATAAAGGAAGGAACCAGGCGTGGTATATGTGCTTGTAGTCCCAGTACTTGGGAGCCTGAAGCAGGAGGATTGCAGAGTTGAAGCCAGCCTCAGCAATTTAGGGAGGCTTTGAGCAACCTAGCGAGTCCCTATTTCCAAATAAATAAAATAGGACTGGCAGTATAGCTTGGTGGTAGAATGCCCCAGGGTTCAATCCCTAGCACCACTAAAAAATAAAAAAAGGAAGCCGGGCGTGGTGGCGCACACTTGTAATCCCAGTACTTGGGAGACTGAGATGGGAGGATCCAGCTTCATGGCCAGCCTCAACTACTTAGGCCCTTTGCAATTTAGTGAGACCCTGTTTCAAAATAAAGAATAAAAAAAATAGGGCTGGGGTGTAGCTCAGAGGTAGAATGCCCCTGAGTTCAATCCCCAGTACTGCAAAAATAAAAATAAATAAAGGGCTGGGGGGTATAGTTTGGAGGAAGAAACAGTCTCACACTAAGTTACTGCACACTGGCCTCTAACCCGCAGTCCTCCTGTCTCAGCCTCCCAAGTATTAGGATTATAGGTGTGCCCTACCTGCACTTGGTTCTAAACTGCCATATTTAAATATCCTAGCTCTAGGAAACAAAGGTACCTGTGGTGCTAGTACTTCTAAAGGTGTAGAATTAAACTTAAATTTTTTTTCTTTTGGTGCTGGGGATTAAACCCAGGGCCTCACACATGGTAAGCTCATGCTCTATCACAGAGCTACATCCCCAGCTCTCCCCTCCCACCTACTCTTTGGAAATGGGTCTCCTATGTTGCCTGGGCAGACCTTGAACTCCTAGGCTCAAGGATTCTATTCAGCCTCCTGAGTGCAGGCTCACATCACCATACCCAGCTAAGTTTACATTTTTTCTAGTGAATTGTTTCATATACTACTCCTTTTGCAGTAATCTTGCATGAAATAGGGTGTGTCTTTGCCATGGAGGCCTAGTGTGGATGGCAGCCATGCAGATAACTCCATGTTCCCTGTTGCTTTACTTGTATATGAGGTGCTTATAGTTGTCTGTAAGGCAAGGGATTCACAAGATAGGGAGGAAAAAACAGAACGGGCATTCTGAGGCAGTGAAATCCAGTGAGGGCAAGTGAGTAGGGAAAGGATATGCTAGAATATCTTGGGTTTTGGAATGCTGTGCTTTTCTAATAGAGTTCATAGTTTGGAAGGCCATCGTCAGCGGGACTAAATACCGAAGACAAAAATGTCTATGGCCTTTAGGATACTTACTGCAAATTATTTATTTATTTGGTGCTGGATTGAACCCCAGGTACATTCTACCTCTGAGCTATACCCCCAGCCCTATTTTACTTTGTTGGGGGGGTACTGGGGATTGAACTCAGAGGCATTCTACTTCCAAGCTACACCCGCAGCTTTGTTTTTATTTTTATTTTGAAACAGGGTCTACTTAGGTTGATGAGTCTCACTACTTGCTGAGGCTGTCCTCAAACCTGCGATCCTCCTGTCTCAGCCTCCCAAGGAAGTACTGGGATTACAGGTGTGCGCCACTATGCCCGACTTTAGGATACTGCAAATTATTAATTTTTTTTATTTTTAAACATGGTCTCGCTAAGTTGCAGAGGGCCTCACTAGTTGCAGGGGGCTTCACTAAATTGCTGAGGCTGGCCATGAACCTGTGATCCTCCCATCTCAGCCTCCCAAGTACTGGGATTACAAGTGTGCGCCACCTCGCCTGGCTAGGATACTGCAGATTTTGAGGGGAAAAAAATGACAAGAAGATTTGCTTTAATAACTCATGCATGTTTTTTGGGGGGAGTACTGGGGATTGAACCCACAGGCATTCTACCTCAAACCCTTTATTTTTTAATTTTAAACAGTCTCGCTCAGTAGCTAAGGCTGACCTCTAACCTGGGATCTTCCTGTCTCAACCTTCCAAGAACTAGGATTACAGGCATGTGCCAACTTGCCTGGCTTCTTTTTTATTTTTGTGGTCCTGAGAATTGAAACCCACTTGGGAGGCTGGGCATGGTGGCGCACGCTTGTAATCCCAGTACTTGGGAGGCTGAGACCAGAAGATCCCAGAGGATCTGGGTTCGCGGCCAGCCTCAGCTACTTAGTGAGGCCCTCTGCAACTTTGTGAGACCTGGTTTAAAAAATAAAGTATACAAAATAGGGCCAGGAGTGTAGCTTGGAGGTAGAATGCCCCAGGTTCAATCCCTGGTACCGCAAAAAAAAAAAAAAAAAATTAAAATTAAACCTACCTGGGTGCTCAACCACTGAGCTGCATCACAGTCTTTTTTTTTGCGGTACCGGGGATTGAACCCAGGGGCATTTTACCCCTGAGCTACACCCCCAGCCCTAATTTTTATTCTTTATTTTGAAACAGGGTCTCACTAAGTTGCGGAGGCCTCACAAAGTAGCTGAGGCTGTCTGCGAACCCAGATCCTCCAGTCTTGGCCTCCCAAGTACTGGGAATACAAGCGTGCGCCACCATGCCTGGCGTCACAGTCTTTTTTGAGACACGTTTCACTAAGTTGCTAAGGCTGGCCTCAAATTTGTAATCCTCCTGCCTTACCACATGCTAGCTGTGATTAATATTTTCAATGGCTAATGTTGTGGGTGGTTGACCTTCCTCCCTCCTTTCTTTCTTGCTGTGCTGGGGATTAAACACAGGATCTCATGCATGTTAGGCAAGCACTCTACTACTGAGCTATACCTCATCCCTTAATTATTTTTATTTAATTTAGAGTTTAAACTATTTCCAAATTTATATTTATAAATAATATTACTATGAATGTCTTTATGGCCAAAGCTTCAAACAATTTATATATATATATATATATATATATATTTTTTTTTTTTTGCGGTACTGGGGATTGAACCCAGGGGCATTCTACCTCCGAGCTACAACCCGTAGCCCTATTTTTTATTCTTTTATTTTGAAACATGGTCTCGCTAAGTTGTGGAGGGCCTCACTAAGTATCTGAGGCTGGCCGCAAACCTGGATTGGGGATTTACAAGTGTGCGCCACCACGCCCAGCAAACAATTTATATATTAAGGGACAATACCAAAGTAGAAGTAACGGAAAAGTAGCTAAAATACATATCCCCCAACCCCCCCTTTTTTTTGCGGTACAGGGGATTGAACCCAGGGGCGTTTTACCTCCGAGCTACACCCCCGGCCCTGTTTTTCTTATACTTTATTTTGAAACCGGGTCTCATGAAGTTGCGGAGGGCCTCACTAAGTAGCTGAGGCTGGCCGCGAACCTGGATCCTCTGGTCTCTGCCTCCCAAGTACTGGGATTACAAACGTGCACCACCATACCCGGGCCCCCCCTTTTTTTTGCGGAACTGGGTATTGAATCCAAGGGCGTTACACCTCTGAGTTACACCCCCAGCCCTATTTTATATTCTTTATTTTGAAATAGGGTCTCACTAAGTTGTTGAGAGCCTCACTAAGTAGCTGAGGCTGGCCGCGAACCCGGATCCTCCTATCTCAGCCTCCCAAGAACTGGGATTACAAGCGCGCGCCACCATGCCCAGCTCAGCCCTATTTTTTATTCTTTACTTGAAGCAGGGTCTCACTAAGTAGCGGAGAGCCTCACTAAGTAGCTGAGGATGGCTGCAAACCTGCAATCCTCCTGCTTTAGCCTCCCAAGTACTGGGATTACAATCGTGTACCACCACGCCGGGCTCCCCACCCCCTTTTTTTCCTTTGTGTGTGTGGGCGCTACTGGAATTGAACCCAGGGGCACTATACCTCTAGCCCTTTTTGTGTGTGTGTGTGTGGTACTGAGATGGAACCTGGGGACAGTCTACCTCTGGGCTACAACCCAGCCTTACTTAGTGAGGCCCTCTAACTTAGTGAGACGCTGTTTCAAAATAAAAAATAGGGCTGGGGGTGTAGACCAGAGATAGAATGTCCCTGGGTTCAATCCCCAGTACCGCCAAAAAATAAAATAGGGCTGGGGGGTGTAGCTTGGAGGTAGAATGCCTCTGGGTTCAATCCCTAGTACCACAAAAAAAAAAAAGTAATATAAGCTGGGCATGGTGGTGCACTTCTGTGATCCCAATTCATGGGAGGCTGAGATGGGAGGATTGCAGGTTTGAGGCCAATTTAGTAAGACCCTATTTCAAGCAAAAAAATAAAAAATAAAAAGGGCTATGGGTTGTAGCTCAGGTAGAAAACCCCTGGGTTCAAGCCCCAGTACCAAAAGAAAAAGGAAAATAACAAAAAGGACTGGGGACTGTGTACTCCTACATGGGAAGAGGATGTGTGTGCTCCTGCGCATATGCACACGGTTTTATGTATATTTATGTAAATGTGGTATCTGATCTTAGTCTGGATTTTTTTTTTCTTTTGCGGCCCCTGGGGATTGAACCCAGGGGCGTTCTACCTCCGAGCTACACCCCCGGCCCCATTTTTTTATAGTTTATTTTGAAACCGGGTCTCACAAAGTTGCGGAGGACCTCACTAAGTAGCTGAGGCTGGCCACGAACCCGGATCCTCGGGTCTCCACCTCCCAAATACTGGGATTACAATTGTGGGCCACCACGCCCGGCTTAGTCTGGATTTGAGTCCATGTTCAGAAACAAGGAGCTAACCAATTGAAAGATGTTTTCAGTAAACAACCCCTATCAGGTGGGTATACTGTCAATTTATTTGTCATCCTTTTGACAGTTATGTAGATAACTAGACCCATTGTTTTCTTAATTTTAATGTTTTATTTTTTGTGGTACTGAGGATTGAACCTCGGGGCATTCTACCTCTGAGCTATACCCCTACTCATGCCTGTGTGTGTGTGTGTGTGTGTGTGTGTGTGTGTGTGTGTGTGTGTGTGTAGATTGAGCCCAGGGGTATTCTACCTCTGAGCTACACCCCCAGCCCTATTTACATTATTTTATTTTATTTTTTTATGTTGAAACAGGGTCTTGCTAGGTTAATGAGAGTCTCATTAATTTGCTGAAGCTGTCTTGAATCTGCATTCTCCTGTCTCAGTCTAAGTACTGGGATTAGGAATATGTGCCACCACGCCCGGTTTTGTTTTATTTTTTATTTTGAAAGAGGGTTTCACTAAATTGCTGGGGGTGGCCTCTAGCCTGTGATCCTCCTGTCTCTGTCTCCCAAGTACTGGGATTACAGGTGTGCACCACCACACTCAGCTAGACTTATGAACATATTTAAAACTATGGTACATAGATCCTCAAGCTCTTGCTGAATGAATTGTAACTAGATCTTATTTTGAATTTCTACTACTATGTTGCTTTTTTTTTTTTGCAGTACTGGGAAGTGAACCCAGGGGCATTCTACCTCTGAGCTCTAGCCCCAGCCCTATTTTTTTTTTTTATTCTTTATTTTGAAACAGGGTCTCACTAAGTTGCGGAGGGCCTCACTAAGTAGCTGAGGCTGGCCGCGAACCCGGAGCCTCCTGTCTCAGCCTCCCAAGTACTGGGATTACAAGTGTGTGCCACCACGCCTGGCTTTTTAAAATTTATTTATTTATTTATTTACTTATTTATTTATTCTTTTGGTATTGGGGATTGAACCCCAGGGCCATTCTACCTCTGAGCTACACCCCCAGCCCTATTTTTTTTTTTTTTTCGGTACCGGGGATTGAACGC
>PVJS01037873.1:0-19683 GCA_004027185.1 Glis glis
ATCCTCCGGTCTCTGCCTCCCAAAGTACTGGGATTACAAGCGTGCGCCACCACGCCCGGCTTATTATTTTTTATTTGAAATGGTCTCGCTACATTGCTGAGAGGCTCCTTAGATTGCCGAGATTGATCTTGAACCTGCGATCCTCCTGTCTCAGCCTCTCAAGTACTGGGATTACAAGCGTGCGCCACCACGCCCGGCTCATAGCTTTGTTTTTATTGTTCTTGATTTTCCTTGTGTTTTCCTAGAAGTGGGGAGTGTTGGGGACTGCTGACTACTATGACTTTTCCAAGTAGCACAAATACATTTCACAATGTGATCTTTGATAAATGTCCAAATGGATTTTAAAACTAAGTACATCGAACTGTTTTTTGAGTCCCATAATTTATTCCAGCCATCTGTGTCACACACACACACACGTTTTATTTCTTAAGAGCTTTATGATTTTCTTTTGCTCACCCCCTCAACCCAGTACCACGTTTAGAATAGAACAGCATTAATATATTTCAGGATCAACTCTGGCCTCTTAGAGAATATAATACATCTTTCCATTGAGAAAGATTTTTCAACATAACTATGTGTAATTTAAAAAATTAAAAAATTTGGAATCTAAAATATTCTTTTGGCACCATATTTTCTATTTAAAGGCCACCAAATGTTTCTTTCTGAGAGATTGTATTGAGTGGTTAGGATCTTGGCATCCACTGTTGTTCTAGGGAAAGGTTTTCCTGGCCCATCCTTGTTCCTGGATAATGAATGACTAGAGTGTATGGACAGAGCCACCTTACCATCTGTACGAGCCTTAACAACCATCGATTGCTGTGTCGTGTCCTCTGTCAAACCGTGAATGCTTAATCATTCATTTTACTTAGCACTAGCAAAAATAGTTAACTTTATTGATCACCAACTGTATGCCCAGCACATTAATATACTCTCTGATTTAATTATCACAATAATCTGAATTTAAAGATAGAGTAGCTGATGCTTATGTGTTATATTGGAGTTTCTGACACCTAATCTTCTTTTGGTAGGAGTTATTAAAACAATAGAAATTTGTAGATTTTGCTTGTATGTTCTAAGTGCAGTGTAACTTATAAAGTGCACTCTTAGTTCTTCCCATAGACAATGAAATTAACTTTTAGAGTTCCTACCTTGATAAACAGTGCATTAGTCTTTATATTAATCATAATATAGTTACAAAAACTGAGGCTGAGTAATATTAATGCTATATCTTCACAAGACAGACAGGTGGCAGATCCTGGACCTTTGCCCAGGACTCTTACTCAGTATACCTTCCATTTTAATGTCCTCTCTTGAAATAGAGTCATATGTTCCCTTATAAAATTACATATTTTTATATTCTATTCTAATCCATTCTAACATAGTCTAGTCTAGTCTATGACCTATACTAATCCTGATGTTTGGAGCATATCTATATCATGTTATGATAACATGTGATGTAATCTCTATATCATGGTTTTTCTGTGCTGCAAAAAGAAGCAAACATGTTATGTGTGTATATATTATATATTACTATAAAATATGTTATATATATGATCATAGGTTATCAGTCACATCCTAAGTGTGTGTGTGCATGTGTCTACATATATAATCACAATTGATATGTATAGCAAGCCCATGCCTATGTGATGAGCTCTGTTATAGATTTTGACACAAATACCATGTCATATTTCTCCCATCATTTGAACTAAGCTAAATTGATCAACAGAATGCAAATTCCTAAATAACTCATATGATACTCATACAAGAAATAATTCATACTTTAGATTGTTCTTAGAAAAAGAAAAATTTGACTAATGTGATAAAAATAGAGAATAATTAAATAATTCAAGATCATTTAGCCTAGAGAAGATAAAGCTACCTAAATTTGAATAAATTATTGTGTTATTGTGTTTAAATAGTTTTTTTAATATAACAATAGTGAGCAGTTGTTTTCTATTTTGACATTGGGTCAGGAAATGGGTTTAATAAATTATGAGACAGTTTAATTGGATACAAGAAAAAACTTCTCTATGTCAAAGAGAAAATATTAACATAAACTGCTAAGAAAGGTATGAAGTCTTCATACCTTCATACCTTGATATTGGCACAAATAACATAAGCAGCCATTTACCTCATCCCCTACCCAAACAAGCTGCTGGGCCACATGATCTCAAATAGCTTCTTCTCACTTTATATTGTTAGAGGCATCATCATGCTCTTTTTTCTTTTCCTTCACCTTTCCCTGCTGTTCATAGTCATAATTCCTTTAGGGAGGAATCTGTGGCCTTTATTTTTTAAACACATCTGATTATAAGATTATTAACTGCATATTTTGCATTCAGTTGTCAAGAAGCGATAATGGTGGTACGTGAGCCATTTTTTCAGGAAAAAAAATGCAGATTCCAAGACAGACAACACTTATAATCCCTTCCCTTAATACATGTATGAAACTAAAATGATCATTGAAAACTATCTAAATCATACATACCACTCCCCTATTCCAAGCCTATCAATGCCTTTTCATGAAAATTACATTAAAGACCGGTCAACAAGGACTGAGAATATCTGAGCTCCCCTGTCTCTCAGCTCTCATCTCATCCTCATTCTTCTCCAGCTCTCACCATATTAGTCATTTTGGTGTTGCAATTTATTCAGCAGAAGGACCAACTTCTTAGCTTTTTCTATTCTTTGTATTAATACCAAGATGATACGGAGCATGCAACCATTCAATGATGCTAGATCATGATATTCCAATATAGAAAACAGCAAGTGCAAAAGCTGAGACTTCTCTTTTTCCATCATTTTTCCCCTGAACATGCATAGGTGCACGGACACAGCAATGTCCATCTGGTTCTCCTGATCATCTTCTTTACTTTATGCACAGACAGTATGTCTATATCCGTGTACTTGTTTACTATCAGCTTTTTTTCTGTATCATCAGTACTGCATATTCTTTGGTGTATTGCTTTCACTAAGAATAAGGCCTAATATATGACAGACATTTAATAAATCAACATTTCACTTTACTCTCAATTTAAAGTTGATTTTATTTCTTCAATGTCAAAATCTGATGAAAAAAAGTTGTTTGTAGTTATGACTATAGTCAAAATCAGTACATTTGTAATGGAATATCATGCTCTCCATCCATATGGTTTGTCATTATGGAAAGAGAGCTGTAGTCTAAAGGTGAACTGGGACATACAATCTGCAAAACACATACTGTTTATTCTTTCTGAAACTGAATCAAGGCTTACAGTCTTTGGGGGAAAGATATATTATTAAAAAACTTACAGTGAACTTCTTTTCTGCATATAAGAAAACACTTTATATTTAAAAATGTGACTCTCTGATGTGAGGAGAATTTATTCCATCCCTTATCTGAGAATTTCCTTGCCATTTGCATGTTGCCTGGAATACAAATTGTACTTAGTAATCAATCAGTGTTTAATTGCCGCTCAAGTAAACCCTTGTAATCAGACTCGCTGTAAAAATGTTAAGGTGTTCAAAAAGCATAAGGTGGCATTTTCCCCTCCTTCTTATTATGCCTGTGTAACTTCCATTAATACTAATAGGAAGCACAGCTGGTCGTCAACAGGAGATTACAGGTTGCTGTGTAAATCATATTTTATTTTTATACCTTGGCAAGATTTATGTATTGAAATCAGATGGCCAGATTTTTGCTGTTGTTAGGAAATCTTTCACTCCAAAAGAATGAGATGGAGGGGGCAAAAATTGAGTCTCATATTTTTTATTTTAGAAGCATAAAGACTTGAAATCCAAGCAGCAGCTTGTCCTTATATAGCAAGTCTGTCTTGTTCTTCAGCACCAGCTGGAGTCCCATTTCTAATTTGCTGTGAAGAATTAAGTGATTTGAGCCCCATACCCTGGAGTATTTGACCTCCAATGTCAACCAGCTAGCTTGTAATTCCCTT
The DNA here is from genome assembly GCA_004027185.1 of Glis glis. Classification (NCBI taxonomy): domain Eukaryota; kingdom Metazoa; phylum Chordata; class Mammalia; order Rodentia; family Gliridae; genus Glis; species Glis glis. The sequence goes on from PVJS01037873.1 coordinate 3,933, forward strand.
GGCTGGAAAGTTTCTCCAGAATTGATTTGAACTAACATCAGTTAAAATACTTTGCAATGTAGTGGTAAATAGCATTGCAAATAAATCTGAGTGTGACTTTATAGCCATAAAAATAAACACGCTGTAGAATATTAAAGGAAAGAGTTTAGGCATTCAGAGAGCCTTGGTGATCAGAAATGCTGTCGTGATAATGGGACCTTTCACCTCAAGGTCACCCCTCTGAACCTGGCCCACTCAGGTGGCTTTCCTGAAGATGGTTGTTCCTAGCACTGTGTCACTGCTCCTGAGTCTGTTCTTTGTGATCAGGCCCATTTGTCATAAAACAGTTATTTCTGCTATTCTCAATTGCCACAGTGTTGATAATCTTAGAGGACAATAGAAGCACTAAAAAGCATACAGTTAGGGCAGTATCCTTGTTGCCCTGAGCGCAAACTCATCTCCTTTTTAATCTCAGTCTTTCTTTTCTCCTGCTGTTGTCTTCATTTTCCCCCCTGTGAATGATCCAGTCCTTTAAATTATTAAACACAATCCTTCTTTCTCTCCATGAAATTTCCCCCCAATAATTCTTGTTATCAGTAAGTTTCTCTCCTTTCTGAACTTGCTTTGTACTGATTACCTGACATAATACCAGTGCAAGTAAGTGCCTGAAAGAGTCGGTAGCAGAACATTACTGTGGGTGTGAGAGGTCACCCTCCCCATAGCTCTTCTTAAACTCCTCCATCCTATTCTCTCTTCATTGTCCCCTCCTCCCAGTTTTTCTCCAGTTCGTTAACTACAACCCATGGAGCCATATCCTGCTTCTCCTTCCTAAATCTCATCTGGCTCCTCACTCAAGAAATACCACTTACTGACAGCCTGTAGTTCGGCTACACATGTGTTGCTATCACCTGCTCTAATTTGGTGGACTACCACCTAAGTCAGTAAGTTCATAGCCTGGGCAGACTCCACCCATGTTGAAGTGGATGGGAAAGTGTGTGGAAGGTGCCAGGTATGAGGTGAGATCAAAAGGTGTGGGTGCATTCTGAGAATTCCTGGTGGGAAAATCAAATCACAATTACCTTTCAGAACCCACTGTCCCACATGACTTATTTTCACATGTTTGTTGTAGGTACTTGGAACATTTCAACCATTTTTTCAAGTATACTATGAGAGCACCTTACGTCAATGGGTAATTATCAGCCTTGAACTTACGTGCTTTTCCCTATGAGAAAAACGACATGGTGGGACTGAGTAATAAGAATAGCAACCTGTTTTCAAGAGATTACGTTCTGCCACATACTGCTTTAAGTGCATTATGTATATTTCCTCCTTCAATATTTAAGTCAGTCCTACAAGATATTATTATGCTTGTTCTACAAAAAAAAAAAACAGAAAATCGTGTCTTCAGGAGTTGAAATTCCTTGATCTAAATCACACTGCTAGAAATATCAAAGTCTCAAGCTGATATTTCCACCTCAGCAGCCTGTTTTCTTAACCAGGGTTAAACACAATCTCTTTAAATCCTAATAGTCTATGGTTTGTTCATCCTATTTATGTACCTGAAGATCTAACCTGAAAGTCACCAGAATATATCGAGTTTGCCATATACAAATCCTATGCTTGTGCATTCAACGCGGTATTTTAACATGTAGAGTGGAATGAAGAACTGTGTTTATAAGCTATTGTGTAACAATTCTTGCTCAAGTCTTTGTCACTAGGTTAGATTTTGAGTGTAATAGACCAGTCCCTAATTTACATATTTTTGTCTTTGACATCATACAACATATTGGGCATCGAATAACTACTTGATAAAAACTTATAGCTTTGAGTTGATGTACTAATAAAATTAAAAGGTCAAAGCATGAGAAATCAGCTTTATACTAGATTATGTTGCAGAAACAAACTCCTCCAGAAATTTCAGAGACTTAATACAACAAAAGTTTATGTCTACTTCATGTTGCATATCCTACTGGGATGACAGGGAGCTCCCGCCCTGCACAGCTACTGAGGGAAGGAGGCTGCTAAATATCACACTTTATTTTGATTGCACCTTTGGAAATAGGTGGTCTTCTCAATCACTGTAGCAAACTAAAAAGATGTAGGAAGCCAAGTTTGGTGGCACATGCCTGTAATCCCAGAACTTGTGAGGCTGAGGCAGGAGGATCACAGGTTCAAGGCCAGACTCAGCAACTTAGCAAGACCCTATTTCAAATTAAAAAATAAAAGGGGTTGGGCATGTAGCTAGGAGGTAGAATGCCCCTAGGTTCAATCTCCAATACCATAAAAAATGTAGGAATTTCTGACCTCAAAATTAAATACTTAAACCAAAAATGACATAAGTCATTTTCACTCATAGTCACTTCCACTCATAGCCATAGCAAGTCACATTACCCTGTCTCATTGTAAGGGGGCTGAGAACTGTTAAAGTTGGACACATGCACTATTTCATGTAACTAATTTATTCCTTTAAGTTTATTCTTTAGTTCCCTCAGCTTTATATTTAAAGCATTTTCTCTGTATGATTAACAACATTTTTCTGTGGGTTATCAAGAAAAACATCCTTCTCTTTTTTCAAGTGTTGATATTTGTGTGTGTGGTACTGGGGATTGAACCAAAGGGGCATTCTACCTCTGAGCTACACCCTAGCCCAATTTAATTTTTGCTCTGATCCTCCTGTCTCAGCCTCCCAAGTACTGAGATTACAGGCATGGGCCATCATGCCCAGCTCATGTTAGTTTTTAAAGGTAGCACTAATAACCTTAGATTTCAGACTCGGGTTCACCAGAAATATATCTTAATTTACTCTGTAATAGAACTTAATTTTCATTTTGACTTCTTAATCAGCCAAAAAAAAAAAAAAGGAAATCTGTGGGAATCCCATGCTTCTTCTCCCTTTTACCTAGAGTTGCTTCTAAATCTAGGTAGTTGACAATGTGCCAGTGTCTCAGGGAGGAGGGTGAGGCTCTTGGCCTCTGCCATTTTCAGACTCCTGGGTGCTGACTGATGAGATTAGCGTCCTACACTGAGAGCACTGATCTATGTATGTAGGTACAATAAGCTTCTGTTTCCTGAAGACAAGACTCCCAAACCATTCTGTCCTCTCTCAATTACTGGTGAACCCTGTGGGCCATGTTGGGCATGTTATTCTGCTCCTCTAGCCACACTGGGACATGTTAGGGATGGGGTGCTGCTAAGGAGTGTGGACAGGCAGGGTTCGGGCTCTGTCCTCAGAGATCCACAGTGACTAGTGTTTCATCTTGATGGGAAGGATGGGCATGTAACAGATGACTAATCACATTCTCCCACATCTTATGCTGTTCATGATCTTGGATTTAAAATGAAGAAGCTAAAATCTGGTTCTTCCTCTTTTTTTTATTTGGCATGGTGTGGTTTGGTGTTTTTTTTTTTTAAATCAGTTGCTATGGTTTTGACCTGGAAAACCCCTCAAAGGCTTATGTGTTAACTAAAGGCTTGGTCTCCCACTTGGTGCTATCAGGATGTGATGGAAACATTACAAGGTAAGGCCTAATCAGATGTCTTCATGTCAATGGGGGTGAACCCCTGAAGGGGACTTTGGGACCCTGGTCTCTTCCTCTTTCTTTAGCTCCATGGCATGAGATCAGCTGTGATCTGCCGAAATGTGTTGCCTCATCCAAAAGCAACAGGGCCAATCTATCATGGACTGAAACCTCCAAAACTATGAACCAAAGCTAACCTTTTCTCTTTATAAATTGACTTATGTCAGGTGTTTGTTACAGTGCAGAAGGATGACTGACACACAGATGTTCTGTTTTAACAACACTTAGCTGAAGCTAGAATTCTACTAACAGGAAGGCAAAAAATGAGGAAAAGAGACAAAAAATTCACACTCACTTATCAAAATATTATTCTATAATGGATTTTTCTGTGTGTGTGTGTGTGTGTGTGCATGCATGTGTGTGTGTGTGTGTGTGTGTGTTGTTTGTTCACTTTGGAAGAAGTAGTGTTTCTTGCCAGACTAGTAAGTGTCTTCTGGGAGAAACTGCCAACCTCAGAATACCTGCTGACAAAGCACACATGGCTGATTTCCTACATATAAGGTGAGCTTACCTTCTGCACTATGAAACTGTATCATCTAATAAAACCATACTGTCCAGTGTTTATTTAGGATTCTACAGCCAAAATTCTCCTTTAAGAATATGTATCCCAATCATATTCTCAACCTTAGAGTCTCACTTGGACATTCAGTTGTTCCAAGAAATAATTTTTTTCAAGTATTTGTATAAGTGGTTGTGGGAGGAAAGTGGATTGTTGTTATTGGTTGGTTGGTTGGTGAGTGAGAGGAAGCATTTTGACTGTCATTGGGGAATTGTGAATGTGGTCCCTCCTCTTCCCATCTGGTTCCTGGGAAGGAAGCCCTGCTATTGTGTTTCTAAAAATTCATTTTCCAGTCATCTTGCACATTAAACAAAGGTAGATAAATAAATTATTTTGTCCTTCTGGTGGAAGATCTCTCAAATCAATAAGCTGGTATTCTCAAAATAAAATCCACATAATGAGAGAAAATGGGGTGAGGACAGTTAAGAGCTTACGTTTTGTGACATGTAGGGTAAGAGGGTTGGTCTTCAGTCTTGAGTTCAAATGAGGCGTGGAAAGAAGTAAAGGAGTACAGGCTCCACAGAATAGAGGCCCTCCAAATATGTAGGGTCAAGAAGAAAAGGCTGCATGGGTCTGTGAGAAGACTGAGCACTTCATCTCAGTGTTCTAAGGACTGTGGTAAGTATCGCTCACAGCTAAACCAGGCAAGGAGGAAATGGGTCTTCCATGGGAGCCCCAGATGGCAAGGGTACTATGTTGTCTGGGAAGGAATCCTAACAAAAATAATACAGCATGTAGTTGAAGATCAAAATCTAATAATGATATTGTATGGTCTCTAGATGGTCTCTCTATTTTTTCAATAGACTTAATTTTAGAATAGTTTTATTTATTTATTTATTTATTTTTTGCGGTACCAGGGATTGAACCCAGGGGCATTTTACCACTGAGCTACACCCCCAGCCCTATTTTTTATACTTTATTTTGAAACCAGGTCTCACGAAGTTGCGGAGGGCCTCACTAAGTAGCTGAGGCTGGCCGCGAACCCGGATCCTCCGGTCTCTGCCTCCCAAGTACTGGAATTACAAGCGTGCGCCACCACGCATGGCCTGAATAGTTTTAAATATATGGGAAAAATTAGAAGATAGTACAGAGATTTCCTATTTATCTCACATCTAGTTTCCATTAATATAGCATATTCCATTACTATGGTACATATGTTAAATTAATAATGAATTATCAGTTTATTATCATTAACTAAAGTTCATATTTTATTCAGGTCTTCTTAGTTTTTATTTAATATTTTTGCTCTTGTCAGATCCTACCAGTATACCTTAGTACACTTAGCAAGTTTCCTTAGGTTCCTCTTGGTTGTGTGAGTTCTTCAGATTATCCTGGTTTTTTTATGCTCTTTGGGGAGGACTCATCAGGTATTTTTGAAGGAATCCTGGAAGAATAATTCACCACATATCCATTAACAAGCATCTCTCAGATGTTTATCTCATTTGTAAACTTTAAGAATTTGGGGGAAGAAGACCACAGAAGGAAATGTCCATTCTCATCATATCACATCAAGAGTTCATGCCATCAACATCATTAACAATCAGGGAGATGCAAATCAAAACTACCCTAAGATTCCATCTAACTTCAATTAGAATAGCAATCACCAAGAAGACAAACAATAATAAATGCTGACAAGGATGTGGGGAAATAGGGACTCTTGTACACAGTTGGTGGAATTGTAAATTAGTACAGCCACTTTGCAGATCGATATGGAAGTTCCTCAAATGACTAGGAATGGAACCACCATATTACCCAGCTATGCCACTCCTTGGCATCTTTTAAAAGGAACTGAAGTTAGAATACTATAGTGATACATGCATACCCATGTTTATAGCAGCATAACTCACAATAGCCAAATTATGGAACCAACCTACGTATCCATCAATAGACAAATGGATAATGAAACTGTGGTATATTCACACAATGGAATTTTACTCAGCCATTTTTCTCAGCCAAAAAAAAAAAAATTATGTAATTTGCAGGAAAGTGGATGAAACTAGAGACTATTATGCAAAGTGATATCAGCCAGTCTCAGAAAGTCAAGAGTCATATGTTTTCTCTCATACATAGACACTAGAACAAAAATAGGAAGCAAGCTGGGTGTGGTGGCGCACACTTGTATGTAATCCCAGTACTTGGGAGGCGGAGACTGGAGGATCCAGGTTCGTGGCCAGCCTCAGCTACTTAGTGAGGCCCTCTGCAACTTCGTGAGCCCTGGTTTCAAAATAAAGGATAAAAAATAGGGCCGGGGTAGAATGCCCCTGGGTTCAATCCTCAGTACCGCAAAAAAAAAAAAAATAGGAAGCAAAATGGACTCTGGTAAATGAGGAGAGAAAACAGTAAAATAGTGGAAGGGGACTGGGGAAGGGAGGTTGGGAGGAAAAATGAGGATTGAGTAAAAAAAAAAAAAACAGATCAAGTAAGATTACACCCATACAAGGTTTCACTACCAATCTCACTACATGTATGGTGAGGGAGGAAGGGGGCAGGTGTACAGAGGGAAACACAGCAAATGATGTATCCATGTATATTCATGTCACTCTGAATCTCTTTTACTATGATGTAAAATTACATTGCACCAATAAAAGTATAAAAAACAGAAAAACATGGCTTATCATTGTTGTATTAAATCTGACCATTTAACTGAGGTATTGTCAGAGTTTTCCACTGTAAAACCATTCCCTTTTTTTCTTTCTCTATACTATATTTTTGGAATAGAGTAACTTTAGAAAGTCCACATAATGTTAAGAAAAGAATAGAGTCAGTCATGATGGGGCTTGGTTAATAGTTTGGAGAATGATATAAAAGAAGTGGGGTTTGATCTAGGCTTTGAAAAACAAGGAGGCTTTCCATAGACAGCAGGAGCAGAAGATGGGGAGTTTTGCTCCACCCCCTTAAGGGCTGAATACCTACATAAATTATTTTTTCTGCATAGAAGCTTGGCTTATTCTCTACTTATTTACTTATTCCATCTTTTATTCATATTATTGTGGGCTGAATATTTACTTTATGGTTTGAGTTATGACCCATACTACTTTATTTTTTGCATAACTTTTCCCAGCATTAGACATTGGGAGTTCTCTAGTTCACCTCCATGTCCCTCTGACATACCCCACCATTATGTGTATGCATATGTATACAAATATGTGTGTATTTTACACTTCCTTATTTTTTGGCACTATGATATGTTCCAAGTTCATCCTGCATATTCCCTGCCTGAGTTCTAGAATCAACCATTTCTCCAAGCTACACTAGTTCCTTTTATTGGAGAATAATGTATTAAAACCAAGATCTGGGTCCCTGGGTGTGCTTATTATGGAGTGTCATTCTTACAGGCTTTCTGAGCTGACAGGACAAGAAAACATATGCGTGCATATTAACATTTGTATATACAAATATCTATAAATATTTTCATTTATTTCCATCTGTAATATGTGTGTTAAGTTAAATAGCATGCATATTAAATTAAGCATGAGTTCATTTTGATGTCTCCAACTCTAATCAATTACCCCATTGATCATTCTAGCCTTCTCCCCATAATTTCCTGTGCCTTTCTACTCCAACAGTGTGAAACCTGGATTCTTCCATCCTCAGTCCCTTTACCTAATTGTTCAATTTCAGTGTACATATACAGTAGTATCAAAATTGTTAACCCATGCCCCATGATAAGCAACTCTAACAACCACAATGATAAAGCCCATATACAATGCCCTTTGCCTTTAGTTTTACAAATAACTGATTTCCAAAGTTGCAAGTCAGCATTTTCCCCACACTTCCCTCAAAGTGGTTAATTCATCCATTTATAATATAGTTAAATTATTCTGTCACAGTTTGCATTCTATCCAAGAATTCCTTGTTGGTCTCCTATGATTTGGTTCTAATTTGTATATGTTAAGATTTATTCTTTGGGCTATAAAGTTCTATGAATTTTGACAAATGCATTATATCATGTAACTACAGTTACAGTATCATACAAAATAGTTTTCTTGTCCTGAAATACCCTTTGTATATTATACATCTATTCAAATCTTCTCTTTCCTGGAATGCCTGCCAACCACTGGCCTATGTGCCTACACTAGAGGTTTGCCTTTTCCAGAATGTCGTATAAAGAAAATGATCTAGTAGACAGCCTTTTAGACTTACTTCTTTCACATAGTGATATACATGTAAAATCCATGCAGGTTTTTGCATGGCTTGATGGCTCATTATTTTTATAACTGAATAGAATTCTACTGTATGGATGTACAAAAATTTGTTTAACCCTTTACCTACTGAAAACATTTTGGTTGCTTTCAGACTGGGGTAATTATATATACAGAATCTATAAATATTCATGTGCATACATTATTTTTAGATTTATCATTTTAAAAATCTTTTATTGAACAATAACTTATATACCACAAAATTCACTCTTAAACTGTATATTTCAGTGTTTTTACTATGCTTAAAATATTGTACAGCTATGCCTAATATCTAATTTCAGAATATTTTCAGTGCACTAAAGTAAAACTCTATATCCATTAGCAATTACTCCCCAATCCCCCTTGTCTCCAGCCCCAGTCTACATTTTTGTCTCTATAGCTTTGCCTATCTTGATATTTCATATTATTGGAATCATATAATATATTATCTTTTGTGTCTGGCTTTTATAACTTGTCAAGGATCAGCCATATTTTAGCATGTATCAATCAATAGTCATTCATTTTTATATCTTAATATTATTCCATTATATGGATATACCACAGTTTATTTTTCTTTTCAGTAGTTTATAGACATTTAGGTTATTTTCACTTTGGGGCTATTAACAATTATGTTTCAATAAACATTCAAATATAAATTTTGGTATCAATATATGTTTTCATTTCCCCTTGTTTTGTTGTTCATTTTGTGGTACTGAGGATTGAAACCAGGAGCATTCTACCTTCAAGGTGTAATCCCAGTCATTTTTTATTTTTTGTTTTGAAACAGGGTCTTGCTAGGTTGCTGAGAGTATTACTACATTACTGAAGCTGTCCTAGAACCTGTGATCCTCCTGTCTAAGCTTCCCAAGTACTGGGATTATAGATGTGTGCCACCATGCCTGGCTTTCATTTCTCTTACAGGTATTTTCTAGAAGTGGAATTGATGGATCATATGGTATCATTATGCTTAACTCTTGAGGAAATTCCAAACAGTTTTCCAAAGCAGCTATACCATTGTATATTCCCACCACTGATGTATGATAATTTCAAATTCCCCACATCCTTTGTGATATTTGTTATTGTCCTTTTTATTGTAGCCATCTAATAGATATGGAGTGACATCTCATTGAGGTTTTGATTAGCATTTATCTAATGACTAATAATGTTGAGTAGGTCTTCGAGTGCTTGACTTGCAGATGTTTGTATGGACATCTTTCAAATTAGTATGGACATCTTTTCAAATTAGTTTTAAAATTAGTTTGGGAAATAGCTAGAAGCACTATTGTTGGATCTTAGGTTAAAATTATGATCTCTATGGTTTTGTTCAATCAAATAAATATGGTATGAATTGCAACTAATATTTGTGACCTCCTATCTGTTATATATCATGACTGCTAGCTATTCGTAAGCCAGAGAGGAAACATAAAGCTCATATTTCCCTATTCGGTTTTCTCCTGAATGTGGGCAGAGTCCCCCTCTAGAGGAGTTGGCAAGGTGTTGGGGTACTTCCAGGTGTCACAATGACCATGTATGCTATAGGCATTTGGTATCTGAGGACCAATCAATATTGTGTAATGTGTGGAAGAGTCTTGCGTAATTAAGAAATGCCTCATCCCAACTGTCACTGAACATCCCAGATGAAAATAATACCCAGACAGATGAGTAAATAGAAACTGAAATAAAACATAAAGGGTAGAATTCCATATTTGCAATTGATAAAAGCAAGTATAGGAATAAAATAGTGGTTAAGTGACAAGTCTCTGAGAAGGAGAGGTGATAAGAATCTCCACCTGTCTTTCATCTCTGGGATCTATGTTTGCCATCGTATCTTTATAATGAGCCCCATATCCCTTGAGAGTCTTGTTTTTCTTATTTATCATTTGTATCTTCATCTTGACTACTTACCATTACTTAGATTACCTGAGTGAGTGTTTTATCTTTGCAAACAAACGATGCTAACAGCACATTTATTTTTCCTATAAAGATATGGAGAGGTTGGAATTTGAAGTGGGCGTTCAAATTTCCACTTTATTCTGAAGTTATTTCTTATAAGTTGTTTAGGACTAATCTTTGCATTGTGGTAAAAACAAGACAATTAATTGTGGTACCTTTAAATATTAACCTGGCTACTTTATTATTTGGTATGCTTTTATTAGTTATAATTTTCTATGTGATGCTTGTAAATTGTTTTCTGAGGTGGCAAAAATTCTGAAACTGAAGCCAATATTTGGGTAGGGGAAAGAAATGAGTGCTTTGCATATTTTTATTCAAAGTATGTGGGATATTATTCTAAAGTATTATTCAATATTACAAATGAGAAGTTAACACAGATAAAATTGAAAATTTCTCAATGTAACTTCCATGGGTAGGAATTATAGTTTAAGTGTAGTGAAGTGGTAATTTGTCAAGAGGATAACCAAGTCATGGTCTGTAAACACCGAAGAATTTGATTCCTATTTACTTGAATTTTGCATGTTGCCAGAATGCTAAATTTGTTTTCCTCCCAGCAACTAGAGATATAGTGTTCTGAATTACTTGCAGCCAACTCAGTAACCAGAAATTAAGTCCTGTGGCTGTGTGTTCCACTGGGGGCCCCAAGTAAACCAGTTTCCTGGTATTCATTCCTTGTGTAGTCCTCTCCCCTTGAATCTGTCATGGACTAACAGTGTGCATAATGAAAAGAATATGTCAAAGTAACATTGTGTGAGTTCTAGCGTGATCCCTAAAAGAGTCTACAAGTTTCCACTTCTGCACTCAAAGGAGCTATGAGCCTCCAGGTAGGAAGTTCAGCTATACCTATAGAAATACCATGTGAGAAGCATCGAGGAGAAAGATCCTGAGACTGCATGGAAAAAGAAAGATGTCGAGCCGGGCGTGGTGGCACATGCTTGTAATCCCAGTACTTTGGGAGGCGGAGACCGGAGGATCCGGGTTCGCGGCCAGCCTCAGCTCTCTCGCTCTCTCTCTCTCTCTCCTTAGTGAGGCCCTCCGCAACTTCGTGAGACCCGTATAAAAAATAGGGCCGGGGGTGTGTAGCGTGGAGGTAGAAAGCCCCTGCGTTCAATCCCCTGTACCGCAAAAAAAAAAAAACAAAACTAAAGATGTCTATCTCTCCCAACCTCGCTGCTACGCACAGCTGACTTTCCAACTGATTCACCCATAAAAGTGTCTAGCAGCAAGACAAACAGAAGAATCTGCAGCTGAACTCAGCCAAGACTGAAAAACTGCAAGTCAGCTTAGTAGTATTTCTATGGTGTTTACTTTTGAAGAAATGAATAACTAGACGAATCAACTACTACATATCCAGCACTACATATTGTCCTAATAAGTACAAGAACAGAAGATGCAAGACGTGATTCATATTTGACTTCATTTTTTAGCTGGATTATGGGATGCATCTTTTCTTTATAATTTTGGAAATTGTGATTAAACATACCTAATCCTATTAAAATAATGTATTTCAGCTATAGTTTGAATTGTGTGTAAAATGACATGGCATATTAATTACAATTAGCATTTTTGTATGCAAAGGAATTGTTATCTTCTAATAAGTAACTTATAAATGGACATTTGTAACACATTAATTTACTGGTTGTTATCCAGTAATATCACATGTGGTCCTTTAAGGTATAATTTTCAATTACTGCCATAATTCAAGCAAGGGAAAAAATTGGACCTACCTACATAATTAAAGAAGATGCACCAGGCGTGGTGGCGCACGCTTGTAATCCCAGTACTTTGGGAGGCAGAGACTGGAGGATCCGGGTTCGTGGCCAGCCTCAACTCACTCTGTCTCTCTCTCTCTCTCTGTCTCTCTCTCTCTCTACTTAGTGAGGCTTCCACAACTTCGTGAGACCCAATTTCAAAATAAAGTATAAAAAATAGGGCCGGGGGTGTAGCGTGGAGGTAGAACGCCCCTGGGTTCAATCCCTGGTCCACCAAAAAAAAAAAAAAAAGAAGATGCAAGAAACTTTGATATGAGTAACCTATAAGAAGGAAAGGGCTAGAATGAGCTAGGAAAGGAGGAGGAGGATGAGGATGGATGAGGATGAGGATGGGGAGGAGGAGGAGGAGACATTCTACAAAAGGAGAGATATGTTCTAGAAGGTTAAATAGGATTTGGCTTACAGTAACACTGAATGGGTTGTTAAAAGCATATATATATATATATGTTAGTACTCAGGGGAATTCTACCTCTGAACTACAACCTAGCACTTTTTATTTGCTATTTTGTAACAAGGTCTGGCTAAGACACTGAGGCTGGCTCTGAACCTGCAATCCTCCTGTCTCAGTCTCCTAAATAATAGGATTATAGGTATGTGCCACCATGCCTGGCTAGTTTAAAAAAAAATGAAATTGCCCAAAGATAACTTAGCAGGGAAATTACATGAGTAGGCCATGTGTTAGAATTATTAATAGAGCTGGGGGTGTAGCTCAGAGGTAGAATGCCCCTGGGTTCAATCCCCAGTACCACAAAAACAACAACAACAAAAAAGAATTATTAATTTGGCAGCAATCTGTACTAGAAGGGGGAGAGATTTGTCAAAAATCATAAAAAAATCTTACTTACATCCAGTATTTTCAGCAGCTTTCTCTAGTAGTCAAAAAAGATTTATGAGTTCATGTTTTATATTCTCAAATATAAAATAGTTGCAATAAACATCATTACTTCTCTTTTGCAGTTTAACATTTTCATATGATGTCATAACAACAAAAAGGATTTGACCAAAAAGTCAAATCCTTTGATTATAAAACTTTAATGATCATCCTGGGCTCTTCCATGATACATTAAATAAATAGGTGTATAGATTTGCAATTTAGCCTTTGATATCCTGGATTTCTTTTTGGTTATACTGACTTTCCTCCGCAATTTTTTTGTGCATGTATATGCCTGCATGTGGTTTTCTTTTCAATTTCTTATTCTAGACATGATTTCTTTTCATACTTTGGATATTAAGCATCAGAGTATTTTATGTATTTAAATAGTCTCCTTGTGATGAAAAAAAGATGTTTAGGAAAAGAAATTCAGCTAGGAACTGAAGTAATCATTTAGTCAGGATAAAAAAGGAAATGAAAAAAACCTGCCTCCATTCTCATTTTAGTTCCAAATTTCTCTCAGAGTGCCTTATCTCAGTAGACTGCATATTGTTATTTGTAACTGCAGTGAGAGCATCACAGGAACTAAGAGATAGATATCTTGGTGGGACTTATTACATTTATAAGACGTGTAAGCAAGTAATATTGAATGGATGGATTCCATGCCTAGTAAACAGGTTAGTGTTAGAAAGTTAATGCCAGAGTCAGTGCTAAGAAAGTAGCCCCAGAGGGTGGTTCAGTTCCTAGGAGGATGAGCTGGGTTAGGAATTCTTCGAGCATACAGCCTGGACATACTATGCTATAAAACTTTATAGAAACTAGTGGAAGGATTTCTGAATTAGGTAAAAAAAAATTTAGAAGTCTTATTATTTAGTTAAATTTCCTGGATTGGTCTCAATGCTAATTTAGGCTTTTGTGGCATGCATTATCACAGAGGCATTTTCTATGGCCAGAATTGATACAATATGTAGTTTTGTGATGTATGGTGGCATAACATATCACTGGATTACAGGTAATCCATTTTCCATCGAAATATGTAGCCACAAACTATAAATGGATTGAAAATTAATCAAATAAGAGCCATTGCTAGCATTTGTAAAATGCAAAGTCTGCATGTCATTTTAGGTATATTTATTTTGGAGTCTATATTGTAAAATACAGAAATTCTATTAAAATCCCAAAATGCAAGCTGGGCGTGGTGGCACACGCTTGTAATCCCAGTACTTGGGAGGCTGAGACCAGAGGATCCTGGTTGGTGGCCAGCCTCAGCTACTTAGTGAGGCCCTCCACAACTTAGTGAGACCCTGTTTCAAAATAAAGAATAAAAACTAGGGCTGGGGGTGTAGCTCGGAGGTAGAATGCCCCTGGGTTCAATCCCCAGTACTGAAAAATAAATAAATAAATAAATAAATAAATAAATAAACAAAATAAAATCCCAAATGCTTCATGCTTTTGGAAAGAATTATTCCAAATGGATATAATTTAGGTTGTAAGTATTGTTTGTGATAAATTATTAAAGGAAGTTTTTGGTTTGAAATATTTAAATTTGAGATGCCTGTAGATTAATTTGAAAATTAAAGCTCATAATCAGATGTTAATTCTAATTCTTTTTACTGTCATATAACTGTAAAATTGTATTTTTATCTCTAAGGCAACATAATGAACCATGCATCTAAGATTTGAAAAACTGTGACTGGAGGGAAGATGGCGGCAGAGTAAGGACACCGAGAGGAGCCTGTCTCTAAATTCTCTCGGGTGCCCCAAACGGAACAGCCATACAAATCCCACACGACTTCCGTGGGGGATAGCAACTAAAGATAGTAACATTTAAGAATACATAGAAGCCCACTGATTAATACACAGACAGAAAAAGGGAGGCGACCAACCAGAGGCGGGGGAACAATAGCCCCGTCCTGGATCGGACCAGGTCGCTAGACCAGCGGGAAACCTCAGAAGACCAGGAAAAATCGCACAACCAGCAACCTGAGGCCTTTTTCACAGACATCGGAATCACCATCCACAAGATCGGACAGCCCCAGGATGAAAGGACGAAGAGGAAGACTCCCATCCACCTACATCGTAACCCACGGGTCCCCCATGCACGCGGCGGGAGAGGTGAGTGCTAAGCTGCACAGAATAACTGAAAAGAACCCCCCCCCGAAAAAAAAAAGAGAGGGTGGGGACGCAAGCAATCTGTGGCTGTAGCCACACAGGAAAAGCTGAGGAATAGAGCAGGTCTGGAAGCCCCAGACCAACACAGCACTCCCTGGGGAGCGCGGCGTCCCACCTCCGCATAGGGACACCCCAGAGGGACTCGGCAGCAAGCAGAAGCGGGAAGCTGAAAACTTCAGTGCTTCCCACTTGCAATCCAGATAATCCAGGAAGGTTTCGCCCCCAAACGGAAAGAAATGATCGGCAGTGCCGCCTGGCACACAGGCTGAGGGAAAAAGGGGCACGCAGCGGCAAAGAGGAGCGGCCTCCCCCCTCCCGCTCAGCACCCTGCTACAAGGTGCACCCACTGAAATAGACCCAGAGGGACTCGAGATAGGGAAACTAGAGCTCCCCGCCTGAGCGAAAGCGGAGAGAAAACTGGGCCGTGTACGGGCTGCAGAGCACACACCCACATCTGTGCCGAGGACAGCCCCGGTGGGACCCCTGAGGGTGGAACCAGAAAGCCCCAGCGCCCTGGAAAGTTTCCATCCCAAACGGGAAGTGAGGGCTGCACCAGCGGCAGAAAGGCGGGGCCTTCCCCCTCCCGCTCAGTACCCTGCCGCAAAGTGCACCCACTGAAATAGACTCAAAGGGGCTCGGGATAGGGAAGCCAGAGCCCCCCGCCTGAGCCAAAGCGGAGAGAAAAG
>PVJS01037874.1:0-19684 GCA_004027185.1 Glis glis
ATCTCACATGTTTATGCCTTCTTTTCCAGAACATTGAAGGATAATAATTGCACAGCCAATCAAAAAACCTGGCATTCCCACATCTCCTTTAGATCAGTTAAGACAAGACTTTTGGTCCCTTGGATAGTCAGGGTTGATGTCCCCTTGTCAGCTGAGAAGAAGTTATAGAAGTCGGACCTTCACCCTTTGGCACCCCCTTAAAATTAAGGGACCAAAGTCTTGGAGGGGTGATGAGATAGGACAGAAGAAATATTAGGCAGAAAGGAAACATTGGGAAGATAACCTAACTCCACCCTATAGGGTGTGTTCAGTCAGGCAGAAGCCTTAATGTGTCCACACCCTTAATCACAATGGCTCCTCTCCACACCTGAGATACTTAATGTAAATAAGGTGGGAGAAGAGGACAAAGGTCAGACCCCACTGCCTATCTGTTGCCAGGGAAACCTGAAGGTTAAGAGAAAGGCATTCCCTCCACTGCACAATCCTACCTCCTCCCTTTGCTAGGAACCATCTCTGCCATCTGTTCACTTGCATTAATAGGACCTTGTTTCTCAACTGCTTAACTAATTACCTCCAGAAAAGTTTACAATCAATCAAACTTATGGTACTTCATAGCCTAGCTCATTACCTACCCATACCCCAGGAAGAACAAACAGAAGCCTTTTTCTGAAGGGTTTGAGAAAGGTAACCAATAGCAGTGGGGAATGTGGTAATGTGCCCTAAATGTAATTTTTGTTAGTCTCGCTTCCTACCCTAATTAGACACCCTGACGCTGACTTACCTCCTGACCTTTGGCCCAGATGGCTGTGCTAAGGACCTCCTGACCTTTGGCCAACATAGCTGTGCTAAGGACCTCCTGACCTTCGGCTGACATAGCTGTTCTAATGAACAAGGAAAAGCCCGAGAACCTGGTTCCCGCCTACACATTCAGTCCATCTCCCTAATTCTACCCCCTTCCCCCTAAATAAGGAATAAATTGTTGTGATTGGCTAATTTTAAACAATAATCCACAGAATCTGCTTCTGTAACTAGCTTGCTTACTATATAAGACTGACCGTAACTTAGTGCGGGGCTGCCGTTTTCTGTCTTTTTCAGAGAATGGTAGCTGCCACAGCTAATAAAAAACCTCCTGCCTTAACTGAGTCTGGTGGTCTCGGATCCTTTGTCCTACATTCGGGGTTTAACATTTAACATATACTAAATTATAAAATAAAGACTTATCTGTATTTTTCTAAAGGAAGGAGTCTGGTATCCTAGATTATATATAGCTTTGTAAATCTGTGATATAGTGGTCCATATGTATTACATATCTGTAAAATAAATAAATATAGTGGTCCATATGTATTACATATCTGTAAAATAAATAAATATATTCAAATATAAATAATATAAAATTAGTGGATAAGAATGGTATTGCATAAATTTGAGAGTCAATATCTTTATAAATTTCATTCTTGTCATTCACACCTTTTAATTCCATAAAATATAATTTGTCCTCTTTATAGAGTTTCATACATTTTCTTATACACCTATTTCTAGATATTTTTCTCATTCTCTTTTAAGTAAAAACATCTTTATGCTAATGTATTTTTATTTTATTTTATTTACTTTTATATGCTTTTATTGGCATATTGTAGTCTTACATTATAATGTAGTTTAGAGTGATAGTGACATACATGCACACAGCACTTGATGGATTTACCACCCCCCCAGCACCCACTCATTCATTCCCCTTCCCTGTATAGGATATTGAGATTGGCTTTGTTATTCCAACAAATGTACATAACATAATGTACAAGTGCCTCCCTTGCTAATTCTCCCTCCACCACCAATGCATTTTTTAGCTGATCACCTCTAGTATTACCTAAATAATTTAAAAGTTCTAATAACTTTGATTTTCTGAGGTGTTTTTAGGAAAAATCTGTCTGAAAGTGATAATTTTATCTCTTCCAACATATATACTGTGATGGATAATTTTAGATGGCCACTTGACTGGAATGTGTACACCCAGATAGCTGGTTCAACATTATTTCTGGTTGTGTCTGTGAGGGTTTTTGGATGAGATCAGCATGTGAATCAGTGGAATGAATGGGGAGGATCTGCCTTCAAGGTGATGGGACCACCCAAAGATCTGTGGCCCAGACATACCAAAAAGAGAGAAGAAAGATGGATCCCCTCTCCTTTGTCCTGGGGCTGTGGCATAGTTCTTCTCCTGACCTTGGGAATAAGAAGCCATGTTCTACTTAGGACTCCAGGACTTGCACTAGGGGCCCCTTGGGGTTTTCAGGACCTCAGCTTTTGCCTCAATAGTCAAATCATCAGCCTTTCTGGATGGGAGGCTTTCTAACTGGACTGAACCATGTCACTGCTGACCTCCTGAGGTCTCCAGCTTGCAGATGGCAATAGTGGTACTTCTCAGGCTCCACAGTCATGAGAGCCAATTTCCCTAGTAGATCCCCTCTCATCTATCTCCTATCTATTTATGAATAGATCTAATATAACTATCTTATTGGTTCTGCCTCTCTGAAGAGCCCTGACTAATACATGTATATTTTATATATTTTCTTATGTTGTTACATACAAATTGTATACTTTTAAATAACTATAAATATAGTTTTAGTGCTTTAATAATCAAAACTTTAATCTCACTTTTGATGAATATATTATATAAGGCTTATGTTAATCCAAAGTCTTTTTCGATAGAGACACTGCAACTACCTAAATTCACAAGTGTTTTCCCTCCAGTTTTATCAGAGCTTTCTTAAACAATTTTACATAAACAAAGAGCCATATAAATTTCCCTGAAATATGTTGAAATGCTAGAACTAACATAACAGAAGACAAAAGATTGGGAGATTTATTTAATGTGTATTATCTCACTGTAGGTAACAAGTGGTTTATGGTAGAGTGGATGCCTTGAATCATCTAAGTGTGTTGTGATTCTATATCTGCCTCTTTCTAGATGAGTACTGTTTGGCATCATATTTTCCAAATTGATGTAATAAACCCCAATTAAATTTCAACTTCCTTATATTTAATTTAGAAGCAATGCAACATTATTTTTATTGAAAAGGAGAACAAGCGGAAATTGAAGTTTCATGAAAACAGTCCTGTAGGCAAAAAGTGAAGGAAAGACTGAAGTGGGATAAACATTGAAGCAGAGGAGACACTTGGGGTAGTCTCAGTATCTAAGGAAGAAATCAGAAGGAAATGAAGAAGAGATTTATAAGAAACACTAAAAAACCTGCCAATGTAAGAACACTATGATTTCAATCAGGCATAAGTAGACACTAGAGTTGGGTTTCATTATTGGCTCACTTCTGATTTCACATTTTTATATTATTTAGTTAATTGACCCAAATCTATACATTCCTAATATGAAGTGAGGAAAATCACATTTTGGAAATATCTTTACTGAACAAATTTTGGTTTGGAGTCTGTTTGTCTTTACTTTTATTCTTTTTTGCATTAAATATTAACTTAGATGTCTTAACAAAAAATTCAGAGTGGCAAAAATGGGTAAAAACAATGAGTAGAGATTAATTGGTCTTACTTATTTCTTTAGACCCTTAACCAACTTGTTTTGCAAAATACCTTTAAAGATAAAGTGAAAACACATTTATTTTCTCCTAGACTCAAGAATCCCTAAATGAATAATTATTCTTCAAATTTCTCCATCTGTACTGCACCTACAAGCAGCATGTATATGATTGTTTATAATTTTTCTAAAGCACAATTGTGCTAAGGTGATGAATGCATGTGTTCAGAAGTCTACTATATTCCCTATGTGTACAATCTAAACTACCCAGCCTGCTTAACCTGTGTATACCCCAACTTTTCAAACTAATTTCCACATGTGTCTTCCTATTACTCTTTGATGTCAAACAGCCCTCTCTCACCTCCCTCACCGTTCCCACATTCATACCTCTGCTCACACAAGGAATGCATTTCCCTACATTTTCAGACGTGTCCCTGATGCTTTTTCCTAGAATGCTTTCTTGAGTTATTTGTTCAAAACTATATTTTTCCCTTCAGTGAATCTGCATGCATTAATTTTTATACATCCACTTAAGTAGTTTTCATGTATCATCTTTGGGTTTATTTTCTATTTGGTTTATCTCGTTGTAGCATGTAAATTAATAAAAAGAAGAAAATGTCAGGTAAATACTATACTCACCCACCCACACACACACACACACACACACACACACATACTACATATGTAGGATAAATTGCTGGGCTTGTTTAGTTCCCCAAAATAAAAATAATATAAAGGTATAAAATAAGTAAATCATTTTATTTACTAAATATTTTTTTATTTAGGAAATGGGAAAAATTGTGAAATTAAAACAGTAAAATAATGTATCTGGAGTTTTGTAGCGAATAAGTCCAACCTGGAATCTGTAATTCTCAAGTCTGTTACCTGACCAATGGGAAATGAATGAAATAAGTGCTGTAAGAACATGAAAGACTGTTGAATGCAAATTGTTTCCATTCACATCACACCCTCTATTTTAGTCAGCTTTTCCATTGCTGTGAATAAAATACCTGACAAAAACAACTTAGAGGAGGAAAGATTTATTGGGTCTCATAGTTTTGGAGGTTTCAGTCCAAAGAGCTGGCTCCTAGGAATAAACCATAGCAGTGGTAGCAGCTGCAGCAATGACAACAGCAGGATTTATGGCACAGAAGAGCTATTGTCACATCATGGAGGCCAGAAGCAGAGAGAGAGAGAGAGAGAGAGAGAGAGAGAGAGAGAGAGAGAAGGGGGCCACAGACACATGTAGTCCCCAGTGATGCACTTCCTCCAGCCATGCCCCACTCTGAACCCGGCTGCATTGGGGTTAAGGTTTCAACACATGAGCTTTGGAGGACATTGTACATCCAAATGATAACAACCTCCTCCAATTCTCCCGTGGCTTTTCTCTATGTGAATATAGATCTATCCTTTTGTAACTAGCTGTCTGGAGATAAAACTCTGAGATATACATTTGATAATCTCTTCTATTGTTTTCCTACCTCATGTATAGATGGAGCATCTCAGTTAAAATTCTATTACAATCTTAGAGGGATTAGATACCCAGCTAGATTCCCCATCATTGGTGTAATTCTCAGAGGGACATGCTGTTGAACTGTGAAGAATGGTCACAGCAGAGTTTTGTGTGAGCAAGACCATACCTTTCTTCCCTTCATAGGTGAACAGTGATTCTTCAGTTCCTGGAATATGTCTACTTCACATTTCCCTTTATTTCTCATAAGTTCATTCTGTCACTTGATTTTCCTCTCCCCTGCTTTCTGTTTTTCTCCAGCTTGTCTGTCTTTTCTGCTCTCTCCTTGATCTGTTATTCATGCATTTTCTGCCCTTGTTCACATTTACCCACCAGTTGCTGTTGATCATGGATTTAAGATGGATTCAGTGTTTCCTAACAAAGCAATACTAAAAGTAGACTTATTCTGAACCCAGTCACCACTTAGGAGATATTGAAGCCGGCTGAATTGAGCTATCTTGGATAACACTAATACTTACTCTCTTTTCTCAGCTGCAGACTTGTGATTTTTCTGCTGACAATATCCAATGTCCACACATTGCTCCATTTGAACTTAAATTACTGTTAGATGATGGGTACATTTGCCAATTTGTTTGGATTCACAAGAACTGTGGGAGGAATTTGTGTGAGCACTGGACTGAGGGATGAAATAATTACATTCAGATTCCTGCTCTGTCTTGTGTAGCTTTTCTGAGGTGATAAAGTATTTAATCTCTAAAATGGAATTGCTAACAAGGCCTCGCTTAAGGGGTTGTTCTAAGGACTGGAATGAGATAATGTATGAAATGAGATATGAAAGCCTCTAAGACCAGAACTCGCATTATTTGATCTTCAACGTCTTCCTAACGTTTCTTTCTCTCTAAAGTCACTTTCAGACAGTCTTGCGAATAACGAGAACGCACTTGACATTCACAGCATAGATATATGTTTACATGTTTGTCTTGTTTTTTCTCTTCTACTGCTCACAAAGTCTTGAATTTACCTTATGTAAACTGTTGCCAAGATTGTCTGATAATGATCATCTTTCAATATGAGTACTACTCCCTGCTCCATGGTGTCTTTATTAAAAATTTTATGGTAGGTTAATCCAGACTAAATTTCCCTTGTTTACTGTAAAGTCTTATATAACAATGAAGGCAGTTCCCTTCTCCCTTCTTAGGACAGCATACGTCATTCAGTTAGGAAATGCCCAAAGTCCTGTGAGATGACCAGGAGTAGTATCTTTTAGGAAAGCATGTGACTCTAAGCTCATTAATGTACTTTGCAGTAACCTCCTCTCGACAAAGAGACATATCAAGGTGATGTTCTGAAAAGCACGGTTTCTTAAGTCACTAAAGCTTGAGTAGCCCTTATCTGAAATGCTTGGGACCAGAAGTGTTTCAGATTTTGTGATTTTTCTTTGCTTTATTTGTACATATGTAGTGAGATATCTTGAAGACAGGATTCAAGTTCAAACACAAAAATTAATCTCTGTTACAAGGTTTCTTTTTACACCTTTCCTACACTTGTTATTATTTTTCAATGTGATAGGCATTCTAACAAACATGTTGATAGCTCATTGTGGTTTTCATTAGAATTTCTCTGATGATTAGAGATGTTGAACATTTTTTCATATACCTGTTGGTCATTCATATTCTTCTTTTAAGAACTATCTATTCAAATGCTTTGCCTGTTTTTAAATTGAGTTATTTATTGTCTTGCTATTGAGTTGCTTGAGATATGTGTATGTATAATATTAGCTACTTATCAACTACATGTTGTCTAAATATTTTCTCTCAGTCTGTGAGTTATCTTCATGTATGGTACAGAAATTTTTAGTTTAGTGCAATTCTATTTGTCTATATTTGCTTCTGTTGCCTGCTCTTGTGGAGTCCTATGCAAAACAATCATTGCCCAGACCCATATCATGGAGCTTTTCTCCTATGGAATTTTCTTCTTTTTTTCAGAGTTGTGTGTCCCTTTATTGCCTGTCATTTTCTGATAGCTTTACAGTTTCAAGTTTTATGCTTAAGTCTTTTATCCATTTTGAGTTGATTTTTGTATATGGCATAAGAGAAAGATCTAATTTCATTGTTCTGCATGTATATGTCCAGTTTTTGCAACAATATTTATTGAGGAGACTATCCTTAAAACATACAACAGTAAAGTTAACCAAAGAAGTGAAATATCTTTACACTGAAAACTGATGCATGCATAAAGCTCTGATGAAAGAAATTGAGGAATACACAAATATATGGAAAGAACTCCCATGTTCAAAGATTGAAGGAATTAATACTGTTACAATGTCCATACTACATATTACATATGTCAATATTCATACATAGTACAATGCTCACATTCAATCTGTAGAATGCAGTTCCCATCAAAATTCCAGTCATTTTTCACAGAAGTAGAAAAATATCCAACCAGAAAAGAAAACAAATAGCCAATGCAACCACAAACAAAAGAAAAACAGTGGAAATACCATATTCTCAGATTTTAAAGTATAATATAAAACTATTGTAATCAAAGTAGAATGGTGCTAGCTTAAAAACAGACAAGTTGGCAAACAGAACAGGAAAGCCAGAAATAAACCCAAGTATTTCTAGTCAGTCAGTCAGTCAATTTTCAACAAAACATGTATCATATGGTCTTAAACTTTACAGTATATTTACCTATGAGACATCTATGTCCTGTCCCCATTTTATACCCAGGGCAACTGAAGCAAAGAAATATTTATCAAATTTCCTGAGAAGATGGATTCTTACATTGTGATGTGAATCACTGTTCTGCATGGCTGCTTAGTGAATATTCACTGACTACATTCCCACATCCTCCTCATACTTTTCACCACAAATCAAATTCATTTTCTCTCTTAAAAGAAATTTTAAAAAGCATCATCTGATCTTCTCTGTTGGAGGAAATCTGCTTCTTAAAACATTTATTCTCTTTATTTTCTCTCGTACCACATAGTCAACAGTGCATTTAAATTCATAAAATAGTCAATGTGTTAGAAGTCATAAATCTCTTAGAATAGTGACTGGCTCTTAATAAATCATATATGTATGTTTAATGAATAAATGAATGGATGAAAATTTATATAAATAGTGCTAAGATGGATAAGTGTTAATTGACACAATCTAAAATTTAAAGAAATTTGCATATATACAACCAATAGTGTATGCAGCTAATATTTAAAAAAGAAATGTATGGCATGTTTATGGAAATTAATTCATATATAATAGGAGACATCAAAACCATAGTTGAGGAGTGATGTGTGGGTTAACAAAAATGAAAGGCTCTTAACTTCCATTCTAGCCTGAAGAATTTTTATAATATAAAAGGGCTTAAACCCCATCAGTATGTCTCAATAGCACATAAAATAACCTTGATATATAGTAAAGCATCAGTAAATAAATGAATAAATAATGAACATCAAGATTTTTTAATAATAACCCTAATAGTAAATAAAAGAAACTCCAAGGAGTTTTTTGTTTTTGGTACTGGTGATTGAATCCTGGAACATTATGCTTCCAAGCTACAGCCAAGCTCCTTTTTATTTTTGTTTTTAAACAGGTTCTTGCTAAGTTGCTGAGGGTCTTGCTAAATTCCTTAGAGTAACCTCAAACCTGTCATTCTCCTGTCTCAACCTAGAAACTCCAGTTTTCTTAATACAGCTTTTCTTATTCTTGGATACCAATCTGTAACAGCAAAAACCTATAATTACATTCTTTTCTATACTAATGATAAAAAATTACGATCCTTTCCTGAACAAAACTTTGAAAATATTTTCAAGGTTTAAGATACTAAAATAAGACTATTATTGTTAATTTTGTATGTGGAGAGGGAACAATGCTCTAGAGTTAGAAATGAGACTTAGCTTCCAGTTCTTGTTCCTTAACAACCCAGCTCTGACCATGGGAGAGTAATTAAACCTAAGTTTCTTTGGCTACCTGATGGGGTTGAGTAGTTATCTAAGATGACTTTAAATTCCAATATCCATAGAATGGATAGTAAATCCATATAATATTCTTGTGAAAAAGGGAAGATAAACAATTAATGCATGAGCTCTACTTCCTTTTCCACTCCTCTTCCTTTTACACGCTGTCAGAAAAATGATGAATCCAAAGTAAAATTGCAAATTTTAACCATGAATATAAATGCAGTTTTTTTTAGATTGCTCAGGGATTTTCCAAAAAATCTCTCATGAAACAATACCAGCTATCTCTCTTGATTCTTTATGTATCTTTATCTCTCATTATGTTTTAAATATCCCTTCTGATGTTACTAGATGTCTTTTTAATGTGGGAAAGTAGGTTTCAATGATTTTGAGCACTGACAGACTTTATGTGGTTAATACTAGTAAAAGAATATCCCCCAAAATATAGCAGTACTTTCAAATGCATTACTGACCTCTTGGCATTTCACATAATATTAATATACAGTTACTTTTTTTGGTCCCTACTCTTTTATGAATTACTGAAGTTACAGCAGTGGACGAGGCATAATAATGCACTGCCTAGGAGGTAAGAGTGATAAACTGGCAACTATAATACTATCTAGAACACACCATGATGGAGATACACAGGGTATGATGAGAACATATAGCGAAGAAAGTTGTTTCCTAGGGTAGAAGTATCCATAAAAGGCTTTTCTGGGATAATCAATGTCTAAGCTCAGTTTTGAGCAACTGTCCAGGCAAAAGGATGCAAACGATATGTGAGCCAACATTCTGAGTAAAGGTCTGGAGAAGGTAGACCTTGACAGATGTTGCAAATGGCCCCGGATGTTTGTTGCCAATAACTTCAAGGAGACAGTGATAAGAGGTAAGGCAAGAATGGTAAGCGTAGGTCTTGTAGTAAGTGAACAGGCTTCTCCAAACCAGTTGTGAGAATTAGGGCTTTCTCCTGACTGCATGGGGATCCATTATTTGGAAACTGGTCATAAAAACAAGTATAATAGGAAATAGATAATATGAGCCATCAATTACTTGTACAAACATGAGTAGGTAGAGAAATCAAATATAGTGTGTAGGTAGTTTGAGTTATGAAATATTTTAAATTTCTTGTCTCTGGTTATCTGATAGAAAATATCTATCAGTTTCACAAAGTTTTGCAGAGTATTTCAAGGGTTAAGATTTTTTAGTCATATCAATGAACTGGAATGTAAGTGACCCAGGTTCCAGTTCCTGTTTAATCACTAACAAATTATGCATCCTTGGAGAAGTCATGTAACCTCCATGGGTATCAGTTTCTATATAAAGAAAGGTATTTAACCTATTTAACAGCAAAGTCATTTTCAAAATTGATTCTGAATACTTATATCTATACAAAATGAACTATGGATTTTTAAATTACTGTTTGTAAGTAATTTCAAAGACATAAAGAACTTTGTTCCTTTATGCATGTTTATACAATTTAAATTATCAAATCACTTTAAAAACATTTATATTAGGTAAATGGTGCCCCTGTTCATATAACAAAGGATTTAACAAAGGATTTGAATTTAGTAGGTTTGCTGTCTATTTAAAGATTTTCAAACATTAGTTTGGTGATTATTAAAGGGCATAAAAACTTTACCATTTTTTACATTTTTGCTTAACTCAATGCCTGGCATATAGTAGTAAATAAAATTGTTGAGTTGAAGACAAAGAGAGTCAGAAAACAGACCCTTTATTTAAGGTCCTCTGACTTCTATATGTACACTGAATTTTTGAGGTTGCAATGGGTTAGCATTATTAATTAATATATATATTTCCATTACATTATTGGCAAAGGAATGATGAAATGTTCAA
This sequence comes from Glis glis, assembly GCA_004027185.1. Lineage (NCBI taxonomy): Eukaryota > Metazoa > Chordata > Mammalia > Rodentia > Gliridae > Glis > Glis glis. The sequence continues at coordinate 10,822 of PVJS01037874.1, forward strand.
ATATTAAGATTATTTGATTAAGGTCAATTTAAAAATCAGTTCTCAGTTCTTTGACATCTTGCTTTGGTTTTAAAATCACACTAACTTCTATCTTAACTCTAACCAATTTGATTTCTGTTGACAGCATCATCATTGCCAACAATATTTATTAGAAAAAAGTCATAATTTTTTCAATCATTTATTTATATTACATATATGTTATCTTGGAAACATGTTTTAACAAAATATTGCTGAATCAAAGTGGATCTTGTGATTTTCATAAGGTCAACATTCATTCTCAAGAAAAATAAATTTAAAGCTGTTACTATATACTTAAAGAAAGTAAGATGGTGTCTTTTTTTAAAAAACTAGGGATTGAATCCAGGGGCATTTTATCACTGAGATACACCCCAACTCCCCTTTTTTGTGTTACTAGGGATTGAACCCAGGAGCATTGTACCTCCACACTATACCCCCAGCCCTTTTACTTTTATTTTTGAAACAAAGTCTCACTAGGTTGATAAGAGTCTCAGTACTTGCTGAGGCTGTCCTTGAATCTGCGATCTTCTTCTCAGCCTCTCAAGTACTAGGATTATAGGTGTGCACCAGCATGTCTTGTTAAGATGTTCATTTCTTACACCTTGCAAAATAAACATAGCCCCAAAATTGTGAGTTCCCAAAGAAATTTCTATTTTATTTTTAGTCTCATAAACAGACCATAGTTCTACACTCTGGGAGTTAAGATTTAAATAATAAATGTTATTCAGTGTTCTTGAAAAGGATATTCATTTCAAGTTCTTCTCGGGATTTGTTTTAAAATCATCCTTTCCTGGTACAGGTTCTTAAACCTTTTGTTTTGTTTTAGTTTGGTTTATTTTTAATACTGGGAATCCAATCCAGGCTCTACCACTGAGCTATATTCTTTTTTTTCATATTTAGGGGGTTTTTTGTTGTTGTTGTTGATGTTTTAATTTTCAGACAGTTGCCCTAAGTTGCTTATCTGTCCTTGAATTTGTGATCCTCCTGCCTCAGCCTCCCAAGTAGATGGAATTAAAGGCTTGTACCACTACAGCTTTTATTCTTTAATCATTTTAATCCTTTAGAGTCAATGATATTGTTATTTTTATTCTCCATGAGCTTAACTTGAATAGACAGGCAAAATATTTTTAGTTTTTTTAATACAGGTTTAGTTAGAAAAAGATAAATCTGATATCACTCAAGTTAACACTTGAGATGTTGTCATTAGAGATGAATAATAACTAGAAAAAAGGTTCAGTAACATTAGCAAAAAGTTTGAATATCAGTGTTAAGAAAAATGTCAAATTGATATCTGCATATCCTTTATAGATAAAAAATCCCTCATAAACCAGGCATGGTGGCACATGCCTGCAATACCAGTATTTGGAGGCTGAGACAGGAGGATAACATTTTTGAGGCCAGTCTTTATAACTTAGTGAGACTTATCTTCAGAATAAGTGAGACTTATCTTCAGAACTTATTCTTCAGAATAAGAAATGAAATAAGGCTGGTGGTGTAGCTCAGAGGTAGAACACCACTAGGTTAAATCCCCACTACCACACATACTCACAAAAAGTCCCCCATAAGAGTGTAACATTTACATAGATGTCATACGATTACAAAATCCTTTCATTCAGGTAGTACAATTTACTTTTCACATGAATACTCTTTGATAGGATCTATAATATTACTAAAAATAATAAAGTAAGTTTTAAACATAAACATTTACATTGTACCTTTATTATTAATAAACTATGTGTATTATATCTAATCCCCACATCATCCTGAGTGGTTTGTATGTTAGGCTTAAATTATGGGATAATAAACTGAGATAAGATGTGGTTATGGAATTGTCTGGATTCACTAATTTCAGTGAGAAGTGAAATTGCCAGACTTAAACCCAATTCTACTCACTCCAAAACCTATTACATTTTCCTGCTGCCTGCTCCCTCCACTTTTACAGATTATCATGCAAATCATATATATATATATATATATATAAAGCATCATTCTTATATTGTTTTTGTTACGCCAATGTCTTTATTCTGTCTTTATTCTAGCCATGCTCTCCAAATTCCTCATAATAGTCCTAGGCTCTCTCATTACTGATATTTTTTTCATACTTAAATCCTCATAAATAAGACAATTGTCCAGGGTGACCAGTCCAGTTGAACTTTCTTAGTAATTTTTAAAGTATAAAGTGATAATGCTGAGCTCTTCATCAGAATCTCTAGACTGTATATCTATATCCATATATACATACACAGATTTTTTTGTTTCTGCGTGTGGTACTGGGGATTGAACCCAGGGATATTCTATCTCCGAACTATACTCCTTACCATTTTCATTTTTTTTTTTTGTTTTGAAATTGAGTCTCACTTGGTTTCTGAGAGTCTTGCTACATTGCTGAGGCTGGTCTCGAACATGTGATCCTCTTTCTCAGCCTGCCAAGTACTGGGATTACAGGCAGGCACCACCATACCCAGCTAGACTGACTACATTAGCACTATGAGAAGGAATGGACACAGGGGCTTTTTGTAGTATTTGACATAAATTTTCCCTAAAATGAAAGGTATGACACATTCTGACTTCTCAAAGGTCATTATGGAGAGACTGCATGTATTGATCTATAACTTTGAATGTCACTATTATATATAATTACAATGAACCAATAAAATATATAAAATACTATTCCAACACCTTCAACTAAAAAAAAAAGAAACTGGCTATTGCACAGATTCACTATGGTAGTGTTTATCATATCTTCATATTTGCAATTATGTTGTAGGCTTCATAAATATGGAACATGTACACGTGCTGTGTAGATCACACTCAGCAACAAATATTAGCGGCTGAAAGTGCAAAGCAAAGAGAACAATATTAAAATGTGGTCCAAATCTAGTTTGATAAAAAAGCAAATGAGCCATTGAGCTCATTTCCTAGTTCTTTTCCTAACACTGTATGTTAATTTGAACAAACTAAATATCCTCCCTAGGCCTGTCACCTCATCAGTCTAATGTACGTAGCAATGTCATCCATGGTATAGCTGGTGAGAAGATAAAATATAAGAAAAGCATATGGCATACAAGTAACACAGTCCAGTGGTAAATGTGCACTAGTGAATTAGTAACTAAAATAGGTAGTAGAATTAAATTGCTGGGTGCCTGCTGTATCAGGACCTGGACTGAGTGCTGAGGTCCAGACATGCACAAACACAGCTTATTTTATCAAGTCTCTTATGATCGACACTGATGGTGATTTCTACAAAATGAACATTACTGGAAAAGGGAACAGCATGTTCATAAAAGCACATGGCATGCGTATAGGGAATAGAGAACAGAAATGATCTTTTCTGAATATGAAGGGTAAGGTAAGACTTATGAAGAAATAAATGTAGAAAAAAAGGGAGACCCTCAAATTTCTGTTAGGACATGCTAAAACAAAGCAAACTTATATGTTATTTTTTCTCTTTTATCCCTCATATGCCTTATTTATTAAGCTGCAAAGAATTAATAAGATTTATTTAAATAAAATATTATAAGTATCTGAAAGATAACTAGAAATACTTTTTTAAAAAAAGTGGGGATGTTTCTTCCATTAACATATTTAATTAAGAAACATATTTGAAACATCACAAGATGAAGTATATTCTACGAAGTCCTGGAATAGGTGATAGGCATTGAAAAATAGACACAAAAGAAAACTCTTAAAAGGAAACATTAAGCATTTAGAAGATATTTAGAAGATTAAATATGGAATCAGAACAGGGAGGATTTAGTTTTAGCTTGGTCATCTAACAGGTGACCTTGTCTACATAATTGTGAACAAGATACCATCTTTTATGAATCTGCACCCTCTTTTTATAAAACTAAAACTGAATAAGAATTTTTAATTTGTCTAATTCATAGGGTTATTTTAATTTATAGCTATAACAAAGAATATAAAAGTATTTTGGTAAAACTCCTATACTTAGAAAAACATGATGGTTATTAAAAACCTGCTGTGAGCCGAGCGTGGTGGCACACGCTTGTAATCCCTGTACTTGGGAGGCTGAGACTGGAGGATCTGGGTTCACAGCCAGCCTCAGCTACTTAGTGAGGCCCTCTGCAACTTCGTGAGACCTGGTTTCAAAATAAAGTACAAAAAATAGGGCTGGGAGTGTAGCTCAGAGGTAGAATGCCCCTGGGTTCAATCCCCAGTACCGCAAAAAAAAAAAAAAACCCTGCTGTGAGCTGGTTAAAGTGTTTTATATACTTGATCTCATTTAATTTTCTCCAAGCCAGGCATGGTAGTGCACGTCTGTAATACCAGTACTGGGGAGGCTGAGACAGGAGGATCACACATTCAAGACCAGCCTCAGCAACTTAGAGGGACACTCAACAACTTTGTGAGACCCTGTTCCCCCCCAAAAAAAAAATCATCAAACCCTAGAAAATAGATATTGTTAACATTATTCTCTTTACAGATGTGAGAAAGAAACTCAAAGAGTTTAAATGACATCCCCTGATTCACCGAGCTAACACAGATTTGAGTTATAATTCAAGCCCAGGAAATAGGATTTGGTGTGTCATGTTCAATCTCATAATCTGTCTCCTATTCTACTTTACACAAAGTGAAAATGCCACTGGCCTACATATTAAACCAGGGGCTGGTGAAAGCAAGCAAGACGAACATAGGAGTTCAGTATGAGCATCAGGGAGAACACAGTCGGGGAAGAGTTAGAATATGTCAGAATTTGTCGAAGCTTGAGAACACCAGGAAAAGTTCACTGGACAGTGTTGCAGGCGTCCAAGAAGAACTGACAAGGTGAAAAAGAAACGAAAGGGAAGAGCAGCCAGGCAAGCATGCATCAGCTGGAGGGCACTCTCAGAATCAGCAGGGCTGCCAGCAGCAAGAGGGGAGTCCAAGAAAAGAATACTGCCCTGCAAGAAGAGAAAGGCCCAGCTTCACTTCATGAAGAAGACCAAAATCTCCCGCAGAGGGATGGGAGTTCAAGAGGCTTTAATTATCCCATAAAAGCCGTTGGAAATGGCAATTTCTAAAAAGAGTGCTCAGCTTGCTGTGTGCGGCTGTGAGAAAACTTTATGTGTTGAAGCCATATGTGTCACAGGACTGGAGTTTTGTTCTCTGCAGGCCTTTGGACTATGGGGACCATGAAAACACATTTTATCAAAATAGGTTTGTAGGGCATATTTGATTTCTTCTTTGACAGCTCCAAAACTAATCCTTGAGGGCAAAATAAAAAAAAAAGGAAAAGAAAAAAAGAAATGCCTGGGAAAATAATGTGACAGGATAATAAAAATATCTTCACTTAAGACAAGGAATTGAAGCTGAAAACAAGAATTATGGGGGGAAAAAGTAAAGCATTTAGGTCGGGGATAGAAAAATGATTCCAAATCTAGGTTTTACTGGAGTCAGTGTCAATGCCTGATACCTACAACCCCCAGTTCCAACAGCCTTCCTGCCCCAGGCGCTACACCTTCAGGAACTGTCCCACTTCATGCCATGCTTCCTGGGATTCTCAGACAAAGGGGTATGCAACAAAATGTTGGAAGTACAAGCATTCTGTGATTTCTCATCTAATAAGGAAACTAGGAACACTCAGAAAGAGTCATGGGATTTAGCAAGTGTTAAAAGAAATGTTTAAATTGCCACACCATGCAGACCAGGAGAGGTTGTGTTCTTTTGTGATTAGAAATGTGAACTATGCACTACTGAGCACTTGAATTTAAATCTGTGCTTTGTTACCTTTTAAGTTTGTTAAATATGGAGACGCTGAGCATACTCTCTGAGCTGCAATATATTTATATGTAATAATAATACCAGCCAAAGAATTCCTGAAGATTAATTATATGAGCCCATTTTTCAGTACCTTTAACAATAGCTATTCAGGTATTGTTCTATTTTTAGTTTTAAATAAAAATTGAACTTCTGAGTCCTGTTTATGCCAATAATCACTGTTTTATACATATAATTCACTATCATAACCAATTGTAACAATAAAGCAATTAAAGGTGGCTTCATTTTAACGTGTGCGTAAATCTACATTTCCATCAAGGTCAGTCCCTCAGTGTTCTTTACCTAGGATTCCGATGTTATTCCTTCCCAAACTTTTCCTGGTGTTCCCATGAGAAATTATTCTCAAAATTCAATTTTTAACTGAATAAATGTTTAAGAAATAGAAAATATTTACTTTAAAATATTTAAATATCATCCTTTAGTTGGAGCACTGTTGTGTGTGTGTATATGTGTGTGTGTGTGTGTGTGTGTGTGTGTGTGTATAAGTTTGTTTCTTGTCTTTTCCCTACAGAACCACAAAATGGGACATGATTTATAAACTGAGACCATAAGTTAGTACCTGGTTTGAGTAATGAAAGCATTGGATATCAATGTCTGCTAGACTATATTTAGATAGGCAAGGAAAGTATAGATTTTAATGGAGGAAAAAAATACTAAGAAATAAAATTTATTTTTATAGATTGTTGTTTCCTAGTAGTCCAATTAATGAGTGGATGTTCACAGATTCTGCAAGAAACACCCAGTTTATCTAACACCATAGATTGAATGGGAATGACTTGTAGTGATGCTTTTGTTATATATCCAACATTTAATTCATTCAATAATAGACATAGCTATGAGGGTTTATTGACCATATGAGCTATTTATACCTTTTTATCCTTTAAAAATATGTGTATATGAACCCATAGAGAATCTACATATCCCCTACTATTATTTGTAAAATGTTCTGGGAAAATCCTGTTTGCATTTTCTTAGAAAAGACTTAGGGGTTTCATAAATTTCCTTCAGAGACAAGTGAACTAGATAAGAACTACTTTGGTCATTTTTTCATAGCAAATGTTTATGTACAGTCAAATATTGATTGGAGTTTGGTGTTCAGTATTTTTGACTTCCTATTGTGGGTATAATGGAAATTTTTATTAATATATATTAAGTGTGAATATCCAATTGAACATTTGTCTATGGAGTAAATATCACGTGAGATGGTAAAGTAACATTAACACTGTTTTCTTCCCACTGAGGTAAGCTCAGGTATCATCTTATGATAATGACTTGCTGCAAGGAAATAGCTTGACATGGCACTTGGAGAGGTATCAAATTAGTTTGCTTTGGCTGTATTACCACTTTTCCAATAATATCCAAAAAAAACAGAAGAAAAATAAATTCATGAGTTGTTCTATACAGCTTTAATAAAGCAACATCTATAAAAAAAGTACAAAATAGTTCAACAGAGACCAAAGCCTTTACTCTAAAAATCACAGGATATGAAAATTAAATATTCCAGATTTGAAAATTATAAAATAATTTAAAGACAAACTAATGTCCTAAAATATGTGTGAATAGATTCTGCCATTTGAATCAACCCAGGAGAAAAACTGTGGTGCTTCTTTGGAGTTTCTCCAAAGTCCAAGTTATGTCACCATATGCAAGTCTAGCTGACATCCAACAGCACTTTAATTGGCTCTATTCTTTGCTTCTAAAGGGCAGCATTGTGCACAGGATCTAGGTGTTCTGTGTTTGCTATTGCACTGACCTTTAGAGATCCTTAGAAATAGGGCTTGAAGTTTTATTCCATTTTTTACAGATTGAAACCATCCTATTAAATTGTTTCCTCTGAAATAATAACATCATGATTATAGAGAGGTGGAGATGAACATACTGAGGCTGTGCCAATGATATCCACAGCACATACCAAGGTACTCAGTTTAGATCACAGACCTTAAGTTTACTTGTTCACTTGGTTTCAGCTTTTCGTTGTGCTTCCTTTCCTTGTCCCATGAATAGAGGATGACAAATAATCATGGAAATATTTGGCAAACAATGTCTAAAATGGTTAATCAATAAAATTTTCTTTATGAAAGGTATAGAGATCTCAGGGAATAAAATTATGTTGGTTTAAAATGTATTCTGCTTCACATCTTTATCTCATTTTTAACATAAAATCATTTATGATTGGGAGAAATTTAGGTCATATTAAAGAGCTCAAGTAATTTGGAAAAACCACATATGTATTTAGTGGTGAATCTGATTAAAATTCAGTGTTATATGCTATAAAGAGTGCTTTTACTTTTTTCTAATTATTTAATAATGTCACCCCTGTGTCATTGCTACTGTAATTACTATTATTTATTAATATCAGACTATGCAGTGAAACTGTCTTATGATCAGAAACCATGAAGTCACATTATATGTTAGCTCATTAGTAGTAAACTTTAGTCAAAAATGATTTATTTATGGAGAACCTGTAAAGATAAAGTCTCTGACCATCAAAGGATCCGTGGATTCTTCTCTGAATTGTCTCAGATGCTAAAAGACAGTTGAGCCCTTGCTAACACATGGAAGTTAAGAAACATGTAAACCAGTGTGCAATGCTGACAAGATGGTTAGGAAAACAGCTCTCTGAGTCAGGTAAAATGGTTTCAAAGCAATGGTTGCCACATTCCTAATTGTGTGAATTTAGGCTTAATCACTTAGCTAATTTCACCTAAATTTTCTCATTTATAAATTCAGGATAATAACATTATCTAAATTGTGTGGGAGTTTTGTGCTAAAATGCAAAAAGCTTGTGCCACAGGCTGAAATACGTGATTAACCAACAAAACTCATTATATCAGGCAGAATTCCTTAACTTTAAAAGGATATAAACCGCAAACTATCTTAAGATAAAAGTAAGTTTGTAGCCGGGCGTGGTGGTGCACGCTTGTAATCCCAGTACTTTGGGAGGCAGAGACCGGAGGATCCGGGTTCGCGGCCAGCCTCACCTCTCTCTCTCTCTCTCTTCCTGTCTCTCTCTCTCCCTGTTTCTCTCTCTCTCTCTCTCTCTCTCTCTCTCTCTCTCTCTCTCTCT
>PVJS01037875.1:0-19683 GCA_004027185.1 Glis glis
GAACTAGCTAAACCAGTAGTAGATAAGAGATAGGATCACGATAAACAACAGTTGTTGTAGGAATTGGTTATTTACTGATGTTTAACAGAATGGTAAAAATAAGCTTGTAAAAATTCCTCCACGTACCTCGCTTTGCCCTACCCCCCCTTTTCTTCTGCAGCTGTATCTTTAAATACCCTCCTCTCCCCTTGCTGAGGGTTGATCTCCTCTACTCCTGCGTGAGATACGAGCTCGGCCCCAGTGCACTGGTTTTTTTTTTTTTCAATAAACCTCGTGCCTTTGCAGCAAGTCAGTGTCCTGAGAGTTCCTGGGTCGGCGCTGGGTCCCGTGGCTAGAGCGGGGGGTCCCCTCTAAAACGGGGTGCCTTTCAGGGGCAGGAACCCAGAATCTGCTGCTGTGATGGCCGCACCACTCACAGAATTCTACTCCGGTTTCTCCTTCAGATCTGTCTGTGGCGCTGGGGGCTGTTAGCCCCGGCTGTAGGGGCCGGGGTAAGATGGCTCCTTACTGATCCTGCCGACACAGGATTGCAGCTTTCTGTGGAAATCTGGAGCTGGTAGACTCTGTGTCTGCGTATTGGGACTTGGGTTACTGGATTTTGGGTTTTGGTTCTTCTGTGTTTATGCGATGTTGTTTAGTTCTGAGCCCCCGAGGCATTTCTGAGACAATTTTGAGACAGGCTTGTTCAGGGGCTCCCATTCCGTCGCCATCTTGCTGCCAATCTCTTTCTTTTTTTTTTAACGTGCTTTTATTGGTGCATTGGAGTCAAGTCTTACATCGCAGTGAATATCTATTTGACGTTAATATACATGCACACAGCTCTTAGTGTCCTCCCCCCAGCTCCCCCCACCCGTATGAAGTACTGAGAATGATTTTGGTATATTTTCACATGTACATATTGTTTATGATAGTAATTCCACTGATTCGCTTCTTTCTTGCCCTCCCCCTTCCCTTGTACCACTTCCCTTGTTCTGCTGAGGGTTCTCCATTATCAACCAGAGTCCCTTGTGTGTCCCCACTACTCCCTAGGTTGCACATATTAATGAAAACATATGTCCCTTCTTTTTTTGTGATTGACTGATCTCGTTTAACGTAATATTCTCCAGATCCTTCCAAGTTTTCAGTTCTGTCAATGTTTCAAATGAAATTGACACAGGTAAATTAAAATAGGTCATAAATCATTATCTAGAGGTTTATATATATTATATTAATTATATCAACTAATACTATTATAATGTTACATTATAATATAATTATATTATTATAAATGATGTCATATGACATATAATTATATATTCTATATAAGGTTTTACAGGTGTTCCCCATCTAGGACAATGGAACAAAATGTGTTATATACATGTTAGTAATAGATTTTTTGTAGATATTCTTTATCCAGTCAAGGAAGTTTCCTCCTATTCCTAGTTTACTCAGATACATATGTTATATCTGAGCATATATATTCATATATATGTATGTAATGAGTGAGTGTTGGACTTTATTAAATTTTTTTTCTACATCTGTTGATATGCTTGTGTGATTTTTCTTTTTAGGCTGTTGAGATGATGGATTACATAAACTGAGTTTTGAAGGTTGAACCAGCTTTGAATACCTTTGACAAATCCTGCTTGATCGTGATGTATAATTCTTTTATACATTTTTGGATTAGATTTCTAATGTTCTATTGAGGATATTTGCATCTATATTCATAAGAGATATTTGTCAGTGCTTTTAATGCCTCTACATTGTTTTGGTATTAGGGCAATGCTAGCCTCAAGAGTAAGTTAGGAAGTTTCCCTTCTGCTTTCCTCTGAAAGAGATTGTAGAGAGTTGTTATAATTTTTCCTTAAGCATTTGGTAGAACTCACCAGTGAAGACATCTGGGCCTGATGCATTCTGTTTTGGAAGATTAATTTTCGTTCTTTTTTTAAAAAAATATTACATTTCTGCCAGTCGTGGTGATGTACACCTATAATCCCAGTACTTGGGAGGCTGAGACAGAAGGATCACAGGTTCGAGGTTAGCCTCAGCAATGTAGCAAGGCTCTCAGCAACCTAGTGAGTCCCTGTTTCAAAACAAAAAATTAAAAAGGACTGGGGGGGTGTAGTTCAGAGGTAGAATGCCCCTAGGTTCAATCCCCAGTAACACACACACACACACACACACACACACACACACACACACTACATTTCCATTATAATTTTGGATTTAATTTTAAGAACTGCATGCAATATGCTCAGATTATTTTTAAATCTTTTTTATTACTTCTCTATTCACTTTTGATGAATATTCTACTCCAGTGGCTTCAGTTACCCCTATGTGATACTCTCAAATACAAATATGATCTCATACTTTAGCCTTCTGACTTTGGGATGTTTCTGGTTAGCTTATCTTAAAAAAAAAAAAGAAAAGAAAACTTGCATTTAAAAAATGGAGGTTATGCCGGGCGTGGTGGCGCACGCTTGTAATCCCAGTACTTTGGGAGGCGGAGACCAGAGGATCCGGGTTTGCAGCCAGCCTCAGCTGGCGCACGTGCGTGCGTGCGCACGCTCTCTCTCTCTCCCTGTCTCTCTCTCTCTCTCTCCCTGTCTCTCTCTCTCTCTCCCTGTCTCTCTCTCTGTTAGTGAGGCCCTCACTCGCTACTTAGTGAGGCCCTCCGCAACTTCGTGAGACCTGGTCTCAAAATAAAGTATAAAAAAATAGGGCCGGCGGCCTAGCGCGGAGGTAGAATGCCCCTGCGTTCAATCCCCGGTACCGCAAAAAAAAAAAAAAAACAAAAATGGAGGTTATTAGGCAAAAATGCATAAGTCATCTAAAATCAATTTGTATTGAACAGAATAAAAAGGAAGAAACGAGAATATGGCAAGAGTGAGTATGGCTTAGTTGATATGTGTGTTAATATGTCTGTGTGTTTTTTCATAAAGTGATTTATTTATTGTAGCTTTGAATAGCAAAAAGGAATTTTTAAAATAATACTTATCAGCAGCACTTCTGATAATTCCATCCCTCTTTCCAATGTTTTGCTCAAGAGTGAGGTGAGTGACCCACTTCTGGCCAAAAAAAAAAAAAAAAGAAAAAAAAATATATATATATATATATATATCCTGGGGATGTTTCTCATACTTGAGATGGATGATGGACCCATCTCTCTCTCTCTTTCTCTCTCTGTTGATCTAAATAAAAAAAAAAAAACAAGGAAATACTGGGATAGCAGGTATGCACTACCACCCATGCTCCTTGGGCTTAATAGCAGCTCTCCTAAAATGAGGAGAGAAGGGAAACCAGCCTCTTCCCAGAGGAGGTAAGTGAAATTCTGCATAGAACTTCCTAAAACCACCCTACCTGGAACTTTCCATTGACCAAGCCAATAAAACTCCTTGCTTCTTAAGCCAATAGCGTATCTGACACTTGCTCCAGGAAATATCTAACCTGGAACTCTAGGTCGCCATGTGATTCCTTGAGATGATGCATGGGGATGTGTCTCCAGCACCTTGGTCCCCTGCACATGTACCAGAGGCAGCACAATAGTCATGATGGGGAATTGCAGAGTGAACCGAGAATCACCCAGTTGGGTGTTTGGCTTATGCAAAACAAAGCCACCTCTTTGAGTTTTTGTCAGGATATAATAGATACCTATGTCATTTTGGTATCGCATTGTCTATCTTAATCAGGGAGAGCAGGTCACAGGTCGGGGGCCCAGCGATCCTTTTGAGATGCCCCCTGAGCTCTGTGCAGGGATGAGAAACTCCATCTCCCTGCTAAGGGGACCTGTGCTGTGTCTTTCCTGGGGAGACTATCAGATCCCGTAAACTCTGGAGAAATCCCCATGTCTAAATCCATCAAGGTATTTCGTCTTCAGAAAGTTGTATGAAATTTGGGGGAGAGTAAAATTTCTCCAATGCACTTTCTCCTTCTGGTGGGTTAGGAGAGCAGAATGTGTCCCAGGCACACTTTCTCCTGCTTTAAGAGGAGAAATTAGGACAAACTTAAATCATGGTTGCCCAAAGTGAATTTTCCCACCACACAGCTGAGGCAGTTTGACGACTCTATACCAGTACCACTAAACGTCCTAGTTTTTCCTGGAGCCAGCCAAGTGTCCAGCCTATTAATATGCACTTTCAATTTTATTAATAAGGGTGACATATCAAACAAACGCCTTTCAAAAGCAGTAAAAATCAATGGCTTTGCTTCAGTCTGACTCCTGGAGGATGACAGACAAGGACACTGATTACCAAAAATGGTAATGTTTCCACCATGTGTATTTCTTAGAAACCTGGGCAGGGGTGTGTCAGATTTATAAAGACTACTAAGAAGAGTGAGAGCATGTTTTCATCCTCATCCATATTTATGCTAATGGGATACATTTTTTCCACATGCCTATAAAGCCAGCAGGTTGAACTGGGCTTGTGGAATGGATACAACCAGGAATCATATATGTGGCACTTACCTCTTCTGCAATTTCAACTTTGTAATCTGAAACACAGAAGTACTTAACAATGACTATAAATGCATGCTACGTTGCAAGGATAATTGCTGTTACATTTCATCTGTTACTTGCTAACATAACCTTCTTTATATGTGGACCTCTTTCCAAATGATTTCCAAATGACTCTTTGAAGTCACCAGGCACAATTGATTAGGGGCTCCCACTTCCGCACGGTAAGGAGATACTGGAATGCTTTCTACACCAATGCTTCTCAGACTTGTGGGAAAAATAAACAGGGGTTTTCCCTGACCAATTATTTTGGAAAAATCTAATAAAAATGATTCATTAGAGAGATGAAATTTTAAAAAATAGGAAACAAACCCTGGGTTTACAAAAAAAATTTTAGATTAAACAAAGTTGTTCATTGAGTCAGATTGCTATAAAGGTTCCAGACTTGCTCTCAATTCCCGTATTTAGCACGGTGTACACCAGTGACAGATACTTCTTGGAGATTCCCCGGGTCCACACAGCCCACTGTGAACAGCGCTGCCCTAGATAGCACCTGATGACAAAATTTCTTAGTGGTCAAGAAAACAAATTTGATCTACATGTTTTTAAAGGAGATGTTCTAAGGCAAAATCATAGGATATTTGAAAGGAAAAACAAAAGACAAAGACATAACTGGCAAGCATATAAATAGTTGGGAGGTAGCAGTCAAAGATACAAGCACAACAAACATCTGTGGATGAAATGAAATAATGTGGAGCTGTACAATATAAAATATTAAATACACAAGTTGAAGTTGACAGAGCCCCAACAGTAGAGGGAGGCATCACACCCTGTCAGTCTGCAGAGAAGCCACCCCTATGTGCCTACTATGGCTTATCTTATTAACACACATTATAAGATGACTTTCTAAGAATATGTGAAATGTTCCAATTAATCTTTTCTCTTACTTGTGGTAAAATACACACATTCACGTTGTTATGCAACCCTTCTTCAGAACTCTCCTCCTCATGCAAAACTAAAATTCTGTGCCCACTAAACACCTCCCTAGCCCACCCTTCTCCTAGACCCTGGAAACCACCATCTACTTTCTGTTTCTAAGAATTGACTATTCCAGGTACCTCATGCAAGTGGACTCCAGTATCTGCCATTTTGTGACTGGCTATATCATTCAGCATAATGTCCCCCAGGTTTATACCTGTTGTAGCATTTGTCAGAATTTCCTTCCATGTTAAGGCTGGCCAGTGTTCATTGTATGTGTACACCACATTTTCATTATCTTTTCGTCCACTGATGGACACTGGGTTGCTTCCACTTTTTGAGGGCAACATGTGTAAGCTTCATACATTTTTTATTTAGAAATCTGTAGTAGAGAAACAATTACAGGTCAGGCCTTGTGCTGTGCACAAGGGATCATTTAACCTTTCTAATGTACTCAGAAGACAGACCTTTAAGTCATAAATGCAAAATTGAACATTCGTGTGACTTTGCCAAGCTCCCAAGGTGATGAACAGTGAAAAGAGCTCTTGTATGTTTACGTCTTTGCTTTGAGAAGAACACCCTCCTCATCTCCTGCAGTCTGCACAGTGCTGCTCCAGCTCCTGTACCCACCTGCCCCCCATACGCGAGCACACTTACTTAGTGCCCCAGATCCCTGTTTCCTGACCTTCTCTCGAGAATCACTGCTAAGCACAAGTGTCTAGTTGCCCATCTATAAAATGCTGAGAAAGTAGATTGCTGAAAGAATTAAAGTAAGTGACATAAAGGGATGGGGGAAGGTCGACCAGGGGGGTCCATGTTACAGTTAGACAGCAGTAAGAAGTTCTGGTGTGCCATCACTCCGTAGAGTGATGACAGATAACAACGATGTACTTTATACTTCATAAGCTGGGCGTGGTGGCGCACGCTTGTAATCCCAGTACTTTGGGAGGCGGAGACCGGAGGATCCGGGTTCACGGCCAGCCTCAGCTCTAGCTCTCTCTCTCTCTCTCTCTCTCTCTCCCTGTCTCTGTCTGTCTCTCTCTCTCTCTCTCCTTAGTGAGGCCCTCCACAACTTCGTGAGACCCGGTTTCAAAATAAAGTATAAAAAATAGGGCCGGGGGCGTAGCGCAGAGGTAGAACGCCCCTGCGTTCAATCCCCGGTACCGCAAAAAAAAAAAAAAATGTTATACTTCATAAAGCTAGCAAGAGGGTTTTGAATGTTTCCACCACGAAATAATATCTGAGGAAATAGATATATTTAACCTGATGTAAACATTACACACTGTCTACATATATCAAAACATCACATGATGCCCCATTAATATGTATTAAAAATGAATTTTAAATGAAATTAAAAATACATTCAGAATGTTTAAAATCTTGGATAAGTAAATAACTTAATAAGAGAGTAATTCATCACTTAATTAATTTTCATCTTCCTGGGTCAAAGTGAGAATCCATCTGGAAGGCTGGCTGACCTTCCCAGGCGACACTAAAGAAATCAATACAAAGGAAGTGATACATAGAAATCACCTGGTGTAATGCCTGAAACTCTAAAGTGCTTGGTGCTGCTACCTATGATTAATATTGGCTTATGATTCAAACACAGCTCCTGACCTACGCATGTCTGCTCTTCTCTAAAACAAACTTATCCTGCTCTTTATTACTCATTTTTCAA
The DNA here is from genome assembly GCA_004027185.1 of Glis glis. Lineage (NCBI taxonomy): Eukaryota > Metazoa > Chordata > Mammalia > Rodentia > Gliridae > Glis > Glis glis. The sequence continues at coordinate 7,089 of PVJS01037875.1, forward strand.
TGAGAGCCTTTTCTTCCTACTTGTAAGTGACTAAAACGTATCAAATTCTTGTCAGCATTAGCCTCCATTTCCCTGCGTGAACAGAAGGCAGTGTTGTGGAAGCAGCAGTTCACGTGAGCGCGGTCGGCTCCGAGTCATCACTTCTAAGTTTCCACTTACATGCCCCCTACGGTGTTTCCACTGTCTCATAATTGATGTAATCACGTTTGAGAGATGCAAATCAGTACCATCAATAGAGTGATTAAAGATATGTTATAAAATTAAAACTAAAAACATGAAAATTAAAGACGTGATAAAGAAACAGACTCTCTGCCCTCAGAATGGCGGAGGCATAAATCTATATATAAGCTATCGTGCAATCTTTTCATGCCAGACCAGAGACAACAGGAAATGCTGGAGGAGCTGAGGATGGCACAATTGCTATTTTCATGAGGATACTGGGGAGCCCTAGTAAAGAGGGTGTTTATCACCTGCCCATGAAGACAGAAGATCTTCCTTCAGACAGACAGAGGGCCTAGCACAATCTCCCCGTGCCCTCTGAGCCCAGCCTCCCTTCCTAAATGTGTACTTCACAGTCTTATCTCCAAAATTTAGAAAAATAGGTTTTACAAAGGCTTGTAAGGAATTCATGACTACATTGGATTGTCTCTGATACTGGGATGACTATCTAAAATCAGTGCAAAAGGTTTTTAAAAAGAAAATGTGTACAGTCAAATCTTTCCTGGAAAAAAATCTCCCCTTAAATTACTCTAACTTGGCCCCTTAAGTTCAAAAGCTGTGACCTTTCCCTTCGTTATCCTGTATATTTCAAGTGATGGATTTGTTTTCCTTCTGGAAATTGAGGGAAAGTCGGTGAGAGATTAGGATTCATTTTCTCTCTCTCTCTCCCTACCTTTCTTTGTCTTCCCATACTTGGGTTTGCCTCAGTTAAATACACAAATAATGTGTTCTACTCTAGTCACTGGCAGAATTTAAAGCAGCTAATTTCTGGACAAGACAAATAAAAATAAACACCATAAATTGGAAGACAAAGGAAACCACGAAATGACAATCATTAACCAAAGGAAAGAAGAAGGATGCATTAAAGCAGAAATCAAAGAACTGAAATTAAATGTTTATATTGTAAATGATTACTTACCTTGAAGTAGTAAGCATGGTTTTAAAAATATTCTGATAACATAATGCTAGATAGAGTTAAAGATGAGTCTTCCTCTAATCTCTTCTGTCTCTGTTGCACAGATACACTGTTAACAATTTGGTACATACCCTTCTGGATTTGCTGTTCGTACATAGGAGAATATATCATATATATCACTATTTACATGTGTTAATATATTTATCCCTGTTGTGTTTCCTTATATGAGACTTTATCTTCTTCTCCTGTGGAGGTTTAGAATTGTTGCAGAAAGAAAAAGGAGAAATAACTATTCAGTTGATGGAATAGGACTCAGAATAGGATTTTTGAGTCCATAACAATATAAAGGTTTGGAAAAGGGAGAATTGGATTTGATCAGTACATGCTGTATGCATGTATGGAACTAGCACACTGAGCCTCACTAGGATGTACAATCATGAGGTGTTAATAATTTTTTAAAAAGGGTTTTTTCACGAGATCATTTTCAAAAATTTTAAATTTGTAATTTCTAAATTTTAGAATTCCATTAGCATAATCAGTCTGACTTTATAATTCTAAAGAAGACCACTAGAACAAATAGGAAGAAGAAACCCAGGCCTCTTTCTTTCTTATTTCGGAGGAGAAAGAGTTGGGGAAGAGATCAGACTCCAGCCCCGCCTTCCTTCGGTAGTCTTTCTGGGAAAGAACCTAAGGGGTGGGGGGGATGTCACAGCGTGGGGGGTCTTTCAGGCGCTTGACTCCTTTAGGTCTGTAAATTGGATCTGAGCCACAGTCAGTGAAAATGGAGGATCCAAGGAAGGTTAGATAAAAACTTAAAAGTTGATTTCTTTTTCCTGCAAATATGAGGATGATTAAATAAATCCGAGACCTAGGACACACACATATATACATAGCTACCCTTTAAAAAATATCAGCATAACAAAAGTAAGCGGATTGAAGCTTTTATGTAAAAGACAGACTAGGCAAAAAAAACCCTATATTTATACTATTTTAAAAAGAATATTTAAAACCAAATAACAAAAATAAATCTAGGTTAGACAAATGTTACTTAAAATAAATGTAAAAACATATTAAGTAAGACACAATGAAGTCACATTTTGAAGAAGGAAGCAATTCAAAAGAGGATTTGTTGCCATAAACTTCTCAGTAATACATGACGTATCTCCAAGATAAATACTGTAAAAATGTTTGCATTTTATTAAAAAAAATTCAGGGCTAGGGTGTAGTGAGTGTAGTGGTAGGGCACACATTTAACATGTGCAAAGTCCTCAGTTAAATCCCCAGCACTAGAAAGAAAGAAAGAAAGAAAGAAAGAAAGAGAAAAAGTACAAAAATCACAGTAAAATATAATGTCATGATTTTACTTTTTTCCCTGAAAAGTAACACAAAACAAAGCCCCCTCCTGAAGCCTGTCTCCCCCCTGCCCTGGCAAGCAGTGTGCGGGTCAGTGCCTGGAATGCTCCCAGCCTTTCCACCCGCTGTTTTTCAGTAGGCTCAGCTCAGGGACAGGCCGTATCTTTTCCACAGACAGGTCCACAGTTGGCAACCTCTGGAGACCTCCAGGCCTCAGTGACTTAGCTAACCAGGGAGGAGGTGGGCCTGGCACCTCAGGCAGCCAGGCAGTAGCCCCTCCTCCAGCAGGGTTCCCTTCCCTTCTTCCCTTGAGGGGTGTACTCTTCTAGACCTGAAGGGACAGAGCTTCCTCAGTTCAGAAATCATGCCCAGTCATCTGGATCTGTCTCACCAGCACTCAAACTCTGCAACAAACAAGAGCGTCCTTGATGAGTATCCTTCAAAACTGCTGGGAGGCCTCAGCCAGTCCTGTCACACGATTGCCATCAGACCCCTTCGTCCTAGTCCCAGTAACAAAGGCAAATGGATCATATCTTATACATATAAGACAAACTTCATAAAAATTAGGAATCATGCAGAACTTGTAAATAATTTAAGCCTTTTACTGGAGGACATAAGATTTGATTTGATTCAGATGTATACGAAAAGATGTATCATACTCTGTGGTAAGAATCGATACTTTACTCAATTCCTGTTCTTCCACTAAAAAAAATCTATCGATTTGATACAAATCCAGCCATACAATCAGGTATGTGAGGGCCAGAGAAAGATGAAAGAGAATGCAAAGAAGTTGGATGCAAATGTTAAAAAGAAACAAACCAAAAAAACTAATTTTAACACTTTAAAAAAACAACTTGAGCCAGGTGTGGTGGGGCACACCTGTAATCCCAGTACTTGGGAGGCTGAGACAGGAGGATTGCAACTCCAAGGCCAGCCTCAGCAATTTAGTGAGATCCCGATTCAAAATAAAAAGTAAAAAGGGGTGGGGGTATAGGTCTGTATATCAAAAAAATAAATAAATAAAAATAAAACCAATTTTTAAAAAGTATATACATTTGAAAATAAATTATTAGAAAAGCTATTTCAACCAAATACAAATAAAAATGGAATACAGCTAAATAAAGGATAAGGTCAACAATATAATAGCAGATAAAATTATTTCAAGAAAAGGAACTGAATGGGACAAAGAAAGATGGTGCTAATTCAGTAAGATCTACACTTGAAAATAAAGATGTGATATTTATGAATTTATTTGAATTTATAAATTCAATACAATCACTTTCAAGTCGCCTTGCTTGGAGTTGTGGACGTCTTCCAAATTTTGGTCCTTCAGATTTGGTTCCTCTGATGGCTGATGATGTGACCTTTACTAGTTTATACTCAAGTATGGGAGAAGACCCATATTTCCCACTCCATCTACTGACAACAGTGTCAAGATGAAACAGAATGCAAAAAAGTTGGATGCAAATGTTAAAAAGAAACAAACCAAAAAAACTAATTTTAACACTTAAAAAAAAACCAACTTGAGCCAGGTGTGGTGGGGCACACCTGTAATCTGTAGGTGTTTTTCCGAATGAGATTAGCCTAGGTGGAACCAATCAATCAGTCTCTGAGAAGTGTAAACCCGTGGAACCAATCAATCAGTCTCTGAGAAGTGTAAACCCAGGCTTCATGGCTACTATGTCATTTTTCTGAATAGAAATAAAGGAGATAATGAGGAAGGATTTTTGAACCTGCACTTCTCTTCAGCAGCTGTGAGGTCACACTTGTAGGTCAGGATACTGCTGAGAGGAGCCAGAGTCAAAGGAGGAAAGGAACAAAGAAAGAGCTTGGATTTGCTGGGGGTGGAGGTGCAGGGTGGTCCCTGTGTAGGACAAGTATCGTCTTCAGTAATCATCACCGAGCACTTTGCATTATTGAAACATATTCACATGTGTGTGATTGCTGAGGTACTTAACAGAAGTGGGAGAAATTGTTTCAGGAAATATAACCTTGACGAGGAAGTTCAAAAAGCTGTATCTAGGTTAGGTGAGGATTTACTTTTCAGCACAGAAAACCAGAACAGTGGAAGAATCATGCTGGTCTTTTCATCTATATTCTCCTGTGCGTCAGTTCAAGCATCTCTAAGAGTTATTTCAAGAACCATTTTCACACATTCACTGATTTTCGTTTCTTTTTTTAAGCCTTCTGGAAGCAAAACTCAAGCTGTCGGTTGCAGCCATGGAGATAAACAGAGATCTGAAAGCCACCGTTTTGAAGTTTTCTTCCTTACAACTATTCTTAACAGGGGGAAGCTACCTGGACCACACGACAGAATCGCCCGGGGAGCTTTTCAAAAGTCCCGCATGCCCAGGACAAATCCGAGGCCAATTAAATCTGGGTCTTGCGAGCTGTGCACTGGGCACAGTGGAAGTTGGTGCCTCCCAGCAGCAGCATTATCTTAGGACCAGATTCATGGGCACTTTTTAGGTCACCATTAAAACCCTTATGTTAAAACAGCTTTCACTTATTTTACAGATACATCATTTAATTGCTGCAAACTGTGCAGTGAGTCTTATTTCCCTGTTTCATAAATGAGGAGACTAGCGTTCAAAGGAGCTTGTAGGTGCCTACCCAAGGGCACAATCCACTGACCCGAACCCAGGGGATAACTAGGTATTCCTGAAGGCCCTTTACCCGCTGCCCCAGGGGCATGAGTTCTTACTACAGAGCTCCTACAGTATGGAATGGTTGGGTACATACTGTCAAGGATTAGGTAGCAGTGGTGAAGTCTAAACATCCATCTGGTTCCTCCTCCGATGGGAGTCCAGTGGGCTCCCATCAGTGATCAGTATGATTAGATTTCTCCATCAGCTTATGTGGTCTGGGATTTAGAGGAAAGTTGGAAGTCCCAGTGATGAGCACCTTAGCTCTCATGATGAAGCAAGTAGAACTTGATGCTCAGCTGGGCATGGTGGCGCACGCTTGTAATCCCAGTACTTGGGAGGCTGAGATCGGAGGATCCGGGTTCACGGTCAACCTCAGCTACTTAGTGAGGTCCTCCGCAACTTAGTGAGACCCTGTTTCAAAATATAGAATAAAAATAGGGCTGGGGGTGTAGCTTGGAGGTAAAATGCCCCTGGGTTCAATCCCCAGTGCCGCAAAATAAAAAAAGAGTACTTGATGTTCATTGGACTTTTTTTTTTTTTAGTAACTATATAATGCTGTTAGTTTTATTGACACTACAAATGTGGAAATTACCTGGATGAACTGAAAAACCATAGAGAAAGTCAACAAAGCCAAAGGTTAACTCTTTGGAAAGATGGGTGAAACTGGCTGCCCTCTAACTAGACAATCAAGAGGGGAAGGAAGAAAGTCCAAATGACTAAAACCACAAACTAAAGGGGCTTACAGCCGGGTGTGGTGGCGCACGCTTGTAATCCCAGTACTTGGGAGGCAGAGACTGAAGGATCCGGGTTTGCAGCCAGCCTCAGCTACTTAGTGAGGCCCTCCACAACTTTGTGAGACCCGGTTTCAAAATAAAGTATAAAAAATAGGGCTGGGGGTGTAGCTCGGAGGTAAAACGCCCCTGGGTTCAATCCCCGATACCGCAAAAAAAGGGGGGGCTTACTACAGACCTTATAGAAATAAAGGTTTTTAGGGAATACTAGGAACAACTGTATACCACCAAGTCCGATCATTTAAATGTATTGGACACATTCCTGGAAAGATAAGACTTCCAACACTGACTCAGGAATAAATAGGAGATCTGAATAAACTCATTATATGTAAAATATTAAATTGTTAATATTAAAAACTCCAACAAAGACAAGATACTTCACCAGTAAATTATAACAAAAGCTGAAGAATTCGCACCAATCCTCCTAAAACTTCCAGACAACAAAAAAAAAAAAAAAAAGGGAAGGAAGACTTCTCCATTCACTCTGTGAGGCCAGTATCATCCTGATGGCAAAGCCATACAAAAACATCACAAGAGGAGAAAAACCACAGACCAAGGTCCCTCATATGCATAAACAAAAAAGCCCTCAGCAACAAAATGGCGAGAACTGAATCCTGCAACAAATAAAGGATTTATCCATGTGAGATTTATCCTATATTCATGGAGTTGAGACAGTATTGTTACGATAATAGTACTCCATGTACTGATCTGCAGATTCAATGACATTCTTAACAGAATTTCAGCTGCCTTTCTTTGGCAGGTTGAATACAAATTCATATAGAAATTCAAGGGACCCAGGATAGCCAACACAATCTTGAACTACAAGAACAAATTTGGAGGATTCATGCTGCCATATTTTGAAACTTCCTACAAAGCTATAGTAAGCACAACTTTGCACTCCTGGCATAAAAAAAACAAATATATAGATCAGTGGAATTAAATGGAGAATCAAGAAATATACCTTTACATGTATGGCAAATAGATTTTTGACAAGACAATCTAACACCAAGATAATATATGGGGGAAATTTCAATATTTGCAAGCTACTTATCTGGTAAAGGACATAGTATCCAGAATATATAAAGAACTCTTACAACTCAGTGATAAAAAGACAACTTCAGTGAAAAAGAGAAATGCAAAACCAAGGGAAATGTAAATCAAAAACCACAGTGAGATACCACTTCAAGACCACTATGACGGCTATAATAAAAAAGATGGACAATCATAGATGCCAAAATGTTGAGAAACTTGAACTATCACATGTTGCTGGTGGGAATACAAAATGATGCAAATACTTTGAAAATTAGTTTGTTTTTAAAATGGTTAAACATCGAGGTAGCATATGATCCAGCAATTCTAGCATATACCTAAGAGGAATGTAAATATATGTGTATAATGCTGGGCATGGTGGCACACGCTTGTAATCCCAGTACTTGGGAGGCTGAGACAGGAGAATCGCAGGTTCGAAGCCAGCCTCAGCAACTTAGTGAGGCTCTCAGCAACTTAGCGATACCCTGTTTCCAAATAAAAAATAAAATAGGTCTAGGGGTGTAGCCTGGAGGTAGAATGGCCCTGGGCTCAATCCCCAGTACCGCAAAAAATATATATGTGTGTGTATACAAAGAAACTTTCACACAAATGTTCATAGCAGCATAGTTTCTTTTTTTTTTTTTTTGTGGTACCGGGGCTTGAACCCAGGGACATTTTACCATCAAGCTACACCCCCAGCCCTATTTCTTATTCTTTATTTTTGGTCTCACTAAGGTCTCACTAAGTTGCGGAGGGCCTCACTAAGTAGCTGAGGCTGGCCACGAACCTGCGATCCTTCTGTCTCAGCCTCCCAAGTACTGGGATTACAAGTGTGCGCCACCACGCCTGGCTCATAGCAGCATAGTTTCTAATAGCCAGAAGTAGAAACAACCCAAAGGTCTATTACCTGATGAATAAGGAACTACTGAAAATGACTAAATTGTATGTTTTAACAGGGTGAATTTTATGATATATGTATTATTTCTCAATTTTCTAAAAAAATGAAAAATGATGCTGAGCAAAAGTAGCAAAACACAGAACTTCCATTTATATTAAGTTTAAAAGATAAAACTATATTTCCATGGATACATACTTAGGTGGCAAAACTATAACAAAAAAAGATTTAAGTGATTATCATAAAAGCTAAGATAATGATTACTTTAAGGGTTAAGAAGAACTTTATAGTCCAGAGTGACTCTGTGAAGAGGCCTACTGGGTAATAGTGATGCTTCACTTTTTGATGGGGGATTGTAATCCAGTGGTTCTTTTCTTTCTTTCTTTCTTTTTTTCTTGGTGGTACCCAGGGGCGTTCTACCTTCGAGTTACACCCCCAGTTCTATTTTATTTTTTATTTTGAAACCAAGTTTCATTAAGTTGCTGAGGATCTCATTAAATTGCTGAGGCTGGCCTGAAACCTTCGATCCTCCTGTCTCAGCCTCTGAACTACTGGGATTACAGATGTGCACCACCACGCCTGGCTTCAGTGGTTCATTTTATAATAATTCAATAAGTTGCACATGTATGTAGTGTGCATTTTTGTATTGTGTGCTATATTTCACAATAAACATTCATTTTAATTTGTTCGTGAAAAATCCATGAATTAGATGCACTACAATTTACTTAATCGTTCCCATATTGGTGACATTTCAATTGCTTCCAATTTTTCATTATTCTTAACATTATTGTAATTAACATTTTTGTGCAAAATACTCTTCCCATATTTTTATTAACTTCAGTTAGATTTCCATATGCAGGATATAGGTTCAAAGGAATCAAACGTTTTGTAATTGATGCTATGAAGCCTTGAATATGTTTTTTTCTTTTTATATGCTACATGTAGTTTGTTTCAACCCAACATTCCAGTTTTCCAAGCCCTTTCTGAATTCTGGTCCTATCCTTGGATATGTTAGCTACCCCTATCCCTCCAATGCATCCCTGTTTCTTCTGAAGCAGACTCACCGATCCCTCGCTGCAGGCCTAGGCTTTGGCAGGAAGCTTGCTTCTGCTCCCTCCTAGCTACCTGTACCAATGTTCACGACTTTGTAGAGAACATATAATTGCCAGACAATCTCTGAAATTCATCCTCAAAACCAGGATGCAATGTCTTCTATACTGTTGCAAAAGTTAAAGACATGACTTTCTTTCTTTTTTTTTTTTTTTTGCGGTACCGGGGATTGAACCCAGGGGCGTTCTACCTCCGCACTACACCCCCGGCCCTATTTTTTATGCTTTATTTTGAAACCGGGTCTCACGAAGTTGTGGAGGGCCTCACTAAGTAGAGAGAGAGAGAGAGAAAGAAAGACAGGAAGAGAGAGAGAGAGCTGAGGTTGGCCGCGAACCCGGATCCTCCGGTCTCCACCTCCCAAAGTACTGGGACCATGCCCAGCTGACATGACTTTCATATACCCAGAGATTGAACATACACTGAGTATTTTATTTCACTCATTAAGGAGAAATCAGTAACATGGTATAACTGATTCAAAGAACAATTCAAGAAATAAAGATCGATAGAGTCAGTTCAAAAACGCTGAAATGAATTTGCTAATGGGCAAAAAACTGTGTAGTGTCTCACAGGGTGATAAAACAGCAACTTTGGGAATTATCTTTTTACCAGGTAGAAACCACTGAAGCCGAGCATGGTGGGGTTTTTTTCCAATACCACATGTGGCCCTAAGAAAACCACCGGTCCATTGCTATTTTGAAAATCCTGAAGGTTTAGGGTAGATTGCATTGTTCTTCTTCCTGAGGCTAATTCAGTTCTGTGTTTCATCAGCTGAAAGCTCACAAGTCAGTTCCTTTTCCCTGGAAACCATTGATGTTTTGCAAGATACAGGAAACTCCCTATCTTTTTGTCCATGGACAGGGCCTACACCCACGAGTCCCCTGTAAATTCATTCGGATGATTGCTATAGGTGCACAAGTGTGTTTTCCTTAAAAAGAGAATAAAGTTCCATGACCACATAGGGTTAAGAAATACCATCAAGAGCAAATAAACCACAGTTCTCTACTGATCCGCCAGGAATTTATAGACATTTTCTAGGTAAGACAGCAGAGATCCCTTGCTCCTGACCTCACATTTGTAGTCACCTCAACCCCTGTGTCTGGTAGGGATGCTGGAAGGGAAGGGGGAAGGGGCCCCTGGGTCAGCATGCCGGGGCCATCTCCTAGTGGAGCTGCAGGTAAAGGCCATCCAAAACTAAGAGCAAGGTGAGAGTAGCTTGGCCAGAGAAGATACATCAGAAAAAAGAAAGGAAAGGAGGGGGAGGGGAAGAGAAGAAGCTCTGCCGAGGGGGCTCCTGCAGCCAGCACTTCCATGGAGCTGGCCACCATTGTACTGTGGGTGTCTTTGCCTTTTCTTCATCTTCTGCTGCCTCCTTTAGAATTTCTGGTTATGAGTCAAGCTTCTGGTTACATCCTCATCACCATCATGTGAAAAGCTGAGTCTTTCTTTAGAAACAAAGGATGCCATAACACTCCATAGCAGTGACACGTTCACACGCGGAACATTACCAGAAAGGTAGGACAGAAACTACCCTGTCTGTGTCCGTGGCCATGGCTGTTACACTTTGCAAAAACAAAACCCCAAAAGCCCTGCTATCAGGGAAGTACTACTCATTTGTTATAATTCCGTATGCACTAAATTTTATTTGCAGCCTGTCTTTGTTAAGAACTCAAACACACCCTAATGTATCATTTACATTATGTAGATCTGTGTTTGGCATAAGCTATTCCAAGGTACCAAGAGTAATTGACAGTAAAATTAGATTTCCTGTGCAATCTGGGAAATGAAAGTTCAAACCCATCTGAAGGCATGAATGATCTGCTAGCTGGTTACAGGTGCAATTAACCATATTGTCATTTGGTCAGTCCAAAGCAAACTCCTCCAGCAAAACCATTACAGGCCACTTTCCACTCACAAATTTCATTCCAATTAAAGAAGACGGTTCCTGGTTGCAGAATCGATTGTGCCTATAATAAGCTTAATATTTAAATACACACTAAGATACTATTTTTGCCAGGATTTTTTTCTCATTTAAATAAGGGAACATCACAGGCGGCAAAAAGATAGGATATAGGAAAGATAAAGGGGATAAAAAGCAAGAATACAATCTCTCTCCAATGATGAATAAATGATAGGTAATATAGTATGGTATTAGTAACAATAGGTGCCATTTATCAAACACCTAATATGTGGCAACATGGTGCTATAAGCTTTAGAGATATTTGTTCATTCATGTATTTAACAAATATCTATTGAAAGCTTATGTGTCAAGCATGCTCTTATATTTCTTAGAACATAAAGTATAAAGATTCTGTCCTCTAAAGAGACCAGAGGCGGCGACAGCAGCTGCAGTGGTGCCATCTTGGCAGGACTTTGCCAGCGGCTACCAGCATTGTGGTTCCTTCACAAGTCCAGCGGAGACGCCAGTGACCTGCTGTGAATCCAGCAAATGCAGAATAGCAGCAGTGAAGGCGAGCAGCGACTCGTTCCACGCGTGACACAGACCCGAACTGCAGCGTCGGCAGAAGTGGCAGCGGCGCCATCTTGGTCAGACGGTGCCAACAGCAACCAGCATTGCGGCTTCTGCAGGCAACCAACAAGGAAGCCAGGGACCTCCTCTAAAACCAGCACTGCAGAGCACCACCGACGGGTGCGAGCAGCAGTTCGATCCATACTCAGCAGAGTCCCCAGGGCCCAGAAGCCTGACCAGAGCCTGCAGCAGCAACTGAGCCCCCCACCAGAGATTAAGAGCAGTGCTCAATGAGACCATAAGTCAATGAGCTGCCCCAAGGGGGAGACCACCCAGCACGGTCAAAGGGACTCGCAGGATCTGGGACAGTGCGGATTGTCCCTGCAGAGGTGGGAGTGTGGTCTGCTATGGGAAATGGTAGATGCGTGGATAAGCAGACAGTCCCTGGGGACATTTGAGTGGGACAGACCTGCAGCCCGTGGGTCGCAGCACCCTTGTAGAGTCCCCGGGGATCACCACAGGACATACAGCTGTGGTATCTGGGGAAAATTGGACCAAACCAGCCCTCTCTGTGGAAAATGTGGAGTTCCGTGTTTGCACAGAATCAGGGCAAGGCGACACACGCTGCTTCTGTAGGCAAAGAGAGACAGAAGCCCGGGATCCCCTGCTGGTGACACCTGCCATAGGTGCAGATAGAGAGAGACATAGGGACAGCCCAAGCAGAGACCAAGGAGACCCACACTTGCAGTGAGAAGGGCAATAGTGGCACGGGTCGCTTGCACAGGTAGTGAGAGGCACCAAGCAAGGGTCCCAACCACTGAAGGAGACCAAAAATTGGGCCTGCAGATGGCCATTATACCGAGCAAGTGAGAATAACCATTTAGGAAAGGCTATTCACCTTTAAGGCTCACCTAGTAACAACTATCTACCTCCAGGATAAGAAACAATAAAGGGAGAGGGATTAGACATAGGATACCTACAGAGTGTGAGAGAGAGAACTACCAAAAGCAACAAAGGTATAAACATAAGAACCCTGAAATCATGAAAAGGAAGAATAGCAAAGAAATAATGAGCCCCCACAATCCCACAACAACAGAACCCGCCAGCTCAGAAGTGCAAAGAATGCCAGAAGGACAATTCAGAACTTCAATAGAGGAAATGATACAG
>PVJS01037876.1:0-19677 GCA_004027185.1 Glis glis
AATTGGGAAGCTGAGACTGAAAACTGGGTAATTTGCTGAGTAGAGAATGAGGAGAGTAGATTGGTACTCCAAGCCCATTCTGTGTGACTTCCAGAGCCCATGTGTCCTAACTACACTTCCTTGATGAAATTCTCCTTGCTAAAGCTGGACTTGGTCCCAAGGTGTATTGGTCAGGGTTCACTAGAGTAACAGAACTCACAGAACATGTATAAAAGGGGATTTATCAAATCAGCTCACAATCCAAAGCAGCATGATCCCAAGTAGCCAACTGCACATGGAGAGCCAAATAAACCAGCAGCTGGTTGAAGAGTCCAAGACCTGGAGCCTCAGAATAGGAGCAACCATTAATTCATTCCCAGTTCAAGATGGAAAGTTCAGGAAACTCTCTGGAGAAATGATGGTGAAGGTCCAGTTTGAAGAACTGAAGGCCAATATCTCAGACAAGAGTAAATGCACTTTCTTCAGGAAGAACCACATAGCCTTCATGTGGCTTTCTTTCTTTTATCCAGGTCCTGCACCTATCAGAACAGTGCTGCCTACATCCAGGGTAGGACTTCCCCTTCTATCTGGCCTGACATACGCCAATCATCTCATCAACACATTCAGGGTGGGACTTCCCCTTCAATCTGCCATCACATAAACCAATCATCTCATCAACACACCCAAAGTCACATAATCTTAGGTGTTTCATGAGCTGGTCAAGTTGGCCATCCCAACTAGCCATCACACAAGGCATGAGGGATAGGACTGAGAGTTATCATCAAGCAGTTTCCTAAAGGTATGGGCATGCTTTGAAGGTCTATAAAATGCAGGTAGTTTTTACATGGCATTAATTACCCAAGGTCAGGTAATATAGCTGTAGGTCCAAGCTGTTGAACCAAAGCTACAAGTTTCCTTGGTATTTTTCATGGTGATGGCTTTCATCAACACCGTTTTAGTTATCTCAACATATTTATACTCCCAACCTGTTAGGTTGTTGAACCATCAATGTTTTAACCATAAATCATGAGAGTCCTTCACATTAACCATGAACATCTAAGCTGAGATGTAGTCACTGTCATTTGGAGAATTTTCCCAAGGAAAACAACCTTAAAATATGAGTCATTTTTTAAAGAATCAGAGATCAGCAAAAACAATGAGAATTTATAGAAGTCAAGACTCCAAAGAGAAGGAGATGAAGGCGAGGTGATTTGGATATTCTCCACAGATTTGTCCTCCATAGTCATGTCTCAGGTTTTATTTTGAGACATAAAGGCTAAAGATAAAACTATAGCCTAGATCTTTTGAAGCATCACTGCACTGGAAGATAAACCTTGAAGTCCAGGATTATCAAACAACCTGATCTGAAAGAATAATGATCCTGGGAACAAGAAAAACACGGAGAAGCAGATCCAGTTCCCCACATGCCAGTTCCCTTCAAGCACTGGACCAACGTGTAACCTGAGCATGCTCGGAGCAGGTAATGAAGAAACAAAACTGAAAGAGTCTACTGAGGTCTAAAAAGCTATGTAGAAGTTCTAGAAATCTCACTGTGTGAGGGAGACATAAATTACTGTAAGTCACACAAAGGTGGAGGAAGAGCTGAAGGTGCTTCCAGCCTCCGTGTGACTTACACATGAATCTGTGCTTTGGGAATTAAATCCAGGAGACATAGGTACAAAAAAAAGTGCATGAGACACTTCAAAGATGTCTAGTATATAGATTCTTGGGAACACAGAACTACAGGAAAAAAAAATGGAGGGGAAGCCATATTTGAAGAAATACTGGCCAAACATGTTCCTAAAACAAATGAGAAATGGATCTACAATGTCAAAAAGGGCTTTGAGCTCTCTGCAAGGTTTAAGAAACAATAAGCAAAATAAAAATCACAGGTATCTGTTTTCTATCACCGTATAACAAATTAGCACAAATTTAGAGGTACAAAACTTCATAACTCAGAGGTTTAAAACTTCATAACTTAGGGGTATAAAGCTTCATACCTCTGAGTTCCATAGACAAGAAACCCAGGTCAGGCTCAGTGGGGTCCCCACTCAGTTCTCACAGGGCTGCTGTTCAGGAGCCTCCCATGGCGGGGGTCACATCTGAAGCCCCGGGCCCTCTTCCAAGCTCTTTTGTGTTGCTGATGGAATTCAGTCCTTAGGATTTTATGACTGAGGTCTCACTCTCTCTCCAGATACCAGTTGGAGACCACTCTTAGCTATGCCAAGCCCCCTGTACCAGTGAGCAGTGCACAACATGGTCTTACCTCAATAGGCTTGGAAAACTCTGTGTTCAAAGATGTCACCTGAGTCAGACCAAGGAGGATAATCTACTCAATTTACTCAAGGTCAACTAGTGTGGGACCCCAATTGCATCTGCAGAATCCCTTCCTGTCCAGGACTCCACAGTCCCAGGAGTACTGGGACCTCAACACAGGACAGGTCCCACCCATACTGTCTTCCTGTCCCACCCAAGGCCTGGGGTGACAGGGGAGTGGGGACACTGGGGGACTTCAGAATCCCACCTGCTGCAACTTAACACTGCTGAAAAACAAAGGAAAAGAGAAAATTGCTGAAAGGCAGTCAAAAGAAAACAGAAATCTTTCCTCCAAAAGAGCAACAGTAAAATTGAAGTTGTCTTTACAGAATGCACAATAGAAGCCAGGAGACAGGTAAATGGCTGCATTGGATGCTGAGAGAAAATATTTCCAAGCTAGAATCAGATACATAGCAAAAGGAAATGAATGTGCTTTTAAACAAACAGGAATTGAGAATTCATCATTGTAGAATAATACCAAAAGGAATAAACAAAACAGGCATTTTTCAAAAAAAGGAAAATGATTTCAGAAAGAAGCTTGGAAACACAAGGATTGGCCAGGCGTGGTGGTGCACGCTTGTAATCCCAGTACTTTGGGAGGCAGAGACCAGAGGATCCGAGTTCGCAGCCAGCCTCAGCTCTCTCGCTCTCTCCCTGTTTCTCTCTCTCTCTCTCTCTCTCTCTCTCTCTCTATCTTTCTCTCTCTCTTTCTCTCTCTCTCTCTCTCTCTCTTTACTTAGTGAGGCCCTCCACAACTTCGTGAGACCTGGTTTCAAAAATAAAGTATAAAAAATAGGGCTGGGGGCGTAGCACGGAGGTAGAACACCTCTGCGTTCAATTCCTGTTACCGCAAAAAAAAAAAAGAAAAAAAAAACAGAAAAAAGGAAACACAAGGATTGAAAACATCAGAAAGGATGAATGTATGTTTAACTCAAATTGAATATCATTAAGATGATTAAAATTCTTGTGGGATTTAAATTGTATGAAGCATTGAAATTTAACCATTTAACCATAAGAATAAAAATAGAGCAATGTCCCTTATTAAAGAAGGAGTAAAAGTAATATTTTAACTTAAATGAATCAAGAACACATGTTCCAGTCTGCATTGCAGCCACTGAAGGACTAGTAAGAGTTGGCAGCACTAGTGAGGCAACAGAACTTAGCTGTGAAACTGAACATAGATCGAATTGATCAGAAACGATCCTACAGAGGAGAAGATCAGAGCAAACAGCAGACAGCACGAATAGGAAGACTTGTAAAATGCTGGACTTAAACACATGAATATAGGTAACTGCATTGCATTTAAATGTAAATAATAGCCAGGTGTGGTGGTGCATGCCTGTAATCCAAGTACTTGGGAGGCTGAGACAGGAAGATTGCAGGTTCAAGACCAGCCTCAGCAACTTAGCAAGACTCTCAGCAACCTAGCAAGACCCTGCTTCAAAATAAAAAAGTAAAATGAAAAGGGCTGGAGGCATAGCTCAGAGGTAGAATGTCTCTGGGTTCATTTCTAGTAACACACACACACACACACACACACACACACACACACACACATACACACACAATGTAAATAATACAAATAAGAGACAAAGGTTCATAATCTTTATTTGAAAATCCAAATATATGTTGCTTATAATAAATGTTTTAAATATAAGAATACAGAAAGTTTAAAATAAAAGAATTAGGGAAGATACACACTGAAAATACTAACCAAAATAAATTTGAAATAGCTCAACTAGTATCAGATATAGATGATTTAAAAGCAGTGATCATTTCTTTAGAGATCAAGAGGGACATTTCCAAATTCCAAAAGTACAATTTAATAGACAGGTTAAGTCCTAAATTAGCATGTACCTAATAACACAATTTCAAAACATAAAGCAAAAGCTGAAAATAGACTAAAAAGGAAAACAGGGAAATCACAACCACAGAGAGACTTTGAAATAACTCTCCAAATAAAAATTAAAATGAGCAGGCAAAAAATGTGGATAAATGTGAAATGGACTAACTTCTCAAATTCATATGAAATACTTATTAAAATTGTTTATATTAAGGGCCAAAAGCAATTCTAATTACTTTTTACATGGTTTCATATGTTCTTTAAACACAGTGGGATCAGGCAAGAAATCAGTAACAAAAGCCTAACTAAAAAATGTCTAGATTTGTAGAAATTAAGCAATATATTCCTAAATAATCCTGAGAAGAGATTACAAAGGACATGAGAACACATGTTTATTGAATGGCAAAGAAAATATACCAAAGTTTTGATATATTACCAACACAGTATGTAGAGGAAAATGTATAGGTATAAATATTTACATTAGAAAAGAAATGGTGTTGAAGCCGGGCGTGGTGGTGCACGCTTGTAATCCCAGTACTTGGGAGGCTGAGACTGGAGGATCTGGGTTCGCAGCCAGCCTCAGCTACTTAGTGAGGCCCTCCACAACTTCGTGAGACCTGGTTTCAAAGTAAAGTATAAAAAAAATAGGGCCAGGGGTGTAGCTTGGAGGTAGAACGCCCCTGGGTTCAATCCCCGGTACTGCAAAAAAAGAAAAAAAGAAATGGTGTTGAAAATCAATGAGCTAAAAATACATCTCAAGAAACTATTATTTAACAATAGAAATTATACCACAAGGAAGAGGAGAGGAAAGAAGGAGAATTCAAGTAGAAAATGTAATCAAAAACTCATTCTTTAAAAAGGCAAATAATATTGATAAATCCTCAGTATGAATTAATTACAGTGGAGGGAAAAAGAACAAATGCATACCACCAGTATGAGGAATAAAAAATCAAATGTCATATAGATATAAAACTTCAAAACCCCAGATTAGGCAACAGTTTCTTAAATATAACACCCAAAGCACAGGGAATAAAAGAAAAAAAAACTGATAAATCAGACAACAGCCAAATTAAAAACTTTTGGGTGTCACAGGATGCTATCATGAAACCGGAAAGGTAACACGCAGATTTGACAACAGATCTGCAAATCATGTATATGACAAGGACCTACCACTCAGGATATATAAAGGACTTGTGTAAATCACCAAAATGAAGATAATTAAAGGCTAGGCAAAGTGTTCAATAGGCACGTCTCCAAAGAGGATGTGCAGATGTCCAACGAGAACACGAAGGATATTTCATATTCTTAGAAAAATGTATGTTGGAACCATGGCAACATGCCATGTCCTACCCACCAAGACACCTATCATCAGAGAAACAGAAGGTAGCAAATGTGGACAAGGATATGTAGACACTGGGTTACCTCACATGTTGCTAGCAGGGATGTATCAAGGTACAGCCACTGTGGAGACAGTGTGGCAGTTTCTCAAAAATTAAATGTAGAGCAACCAAGCCAGGCATAGTGCATGCCTATAATCCCAGTACTTGGGAGGGTGAGACAGGAGGATAGCAGATTTGAAGTCAGCCTCAGTAACTTAGCAAGACTATTTCAAAATAAATTTTTATTAAAGGTATGGGGCATAGCTCAGAGGTAGAATTTCTCTGGTTTTAAACCCCAGTACCCCCCAAAAAAAAAGAAAAAGAAAAAGGAGAGAGAGAGAGAGAGAGAGAGAGAGAGAGAGAGAGAGAGAAAGAGAGCAACCATATAACTAAGTAATTCCATTCTAGGTGTATGTGCAAGAAAAACAAAAACATATGACCATACAAAAACTTGTACACAAACATTCATGGCATAGGGAAGAGCAAGGGAAGGAAATCGGGGTCAAAACTGAAAAAGAATAAATTCATAGCAGCATAGCACAATAGCCCCAAAGTAGAAACAACCCTAATGTGCATCAACTAATGAAAAAACGAATTGTGGAATATACATACAATGGAATATTATTCAGCCATAAAAGGAATTATATACTGATATATGCTACAATATGCATGAACATTGAAAATATTATAAATAAAAGAAGCCAGGAAAAAAAATAAAGGCCACATGCTGTAGGATTTCATTGATATTAAATATCTGGAGGGGCAAGTCCTTATAGACAGAAAGTAGTTGGTGGTTACCAGAGGCTAAGGGATGGGAAATGAGGACTGATTGCTTAATGAGTATGGGGTGATGGAATGTTCTGGAATGAGATAGTAGTGGCAGCTCTGCAACATTGTGAATATACCAAAGCACTGACTTACACTGGTGAATAATGCTTAAGATGTTGAATTGTATGTTCTCTGAATTTTATCCCTGCAAATCAACACCTACATAAATGGAAAAGCATATGGATAATGTAAATTTTATAAATAAATCAACTTTATGGACTTAAAGTCTCAATATTTTAAAGGTATTAACCTTCCTCCAATCAGTACATAGATTCAATGGACTCTCAATCAACAGTCCAGCACATTTGTGTATCTGTGTGTGGAAGCTGACAAATTCATTCTATTGGAAATGCAAACGTTGAGAACAGCAAAGGCAATCCAAATGTTGGATATTAGATACAGTACATACAGTAACACAGATGAATCTCACGGGTATGGTTTTATGTGAAAGGAGACAGATACATAAGAATATCTACTGCACATCTCATTCATATGATTTAAAAGCAGGTGAAACTAACCTGTGAGGATCGAAGCTGGGATGGCAGATGCCTTTCTTAGGGATGGTGATGAACGGAAGGAGATGCAGAAGGCTTTTGGGTGCCGGTGACGTTTCCTGTCCCAACCTGGGGTCATGGCAAGTAGTCGCTTTGTGAGAAAGTCTGTGTGCTGTAAGCTTTGAAGCATTTATGTTGTGTTTTATTTTTTAAACTTTTACCATGTAAGTATTTCAGAAAAGGGAAGCCTGCCTCTCACTGGGGAAAACTAAATGCCTCCTTCAAAAACATGCCTCATCTAGTCCATCTGAGCTGTTATAAGAATGATCATAGATGGTGTGCCCCATAAACAATAGAAATGTAGCTCATACTTGGGAGGCTGGAAGCCCATGAGCGAGGCTCTGGCAGAGTTGATGGCTATGGAGGGCTTTCTGGCTCATAGATGGCACCTTCTTGTGTGTGTGTGTGTGTGTGTGTGTGTGTGTGTGTGTGTGTGTGTGTATGTGTTCCTGGGGATTGAACCCTGGGGCATTCTACCTCTGAGCTACACCCCCAGCCTTATTTTGTGTTACTATTATTTTTTTTAATTTTAAAACAGGGTCTCACTAAGTTTCGGAGGGCCTCAATAAGTAGCTGAGGCTGGCTCCAAACCTGTGATCCTCCTGTCTCAGCCTCCCAAGTACTGTGATTACAAGTGTGCGCCAGCACTCCCAGTGGATAGCACTTTCTTGCTGCATCTTCACGTGGTGAAAGTGGGGAGCAGCTATTTCTCTTTTAAGGGCACTAAAAGAGCCCATCATGAAAGTGTCACCCTCATTAGCTCCCAAAGGCCCTACTTCCCAATCATCACATTGTGGGTCTGGATTTAAACCTGTGAATTTGGAGGAGACCCAAACACTCAGAACTCTAACATCTCCTGCCACTTAATGGATAAAACATGATTATCACAAGGTAGGTAATCGTGGGGGCGATGTTTGGGTGCATAGACTATTACGTGTTATTTAACATTTAATTCCTATTTTTGTTCATGTTTACTTTTTCACAATACAAGATTTTTTATATAAATTATCTTAAAAGTTAAAAAGCTCTTCTCCCTAATAAATAAAATTTGAAAGTCCAAAGTGATTTGTATCTGTACACATCAACCTTTAATACCTTCATTTGAAACCTTATGGAGGAAAACACATACAAAAATCCTGCCAAACCGAAATCCACATATGAACCATTTGATCTTCCCCGTCCCAGAGCTAGCAAGTCTGGATGGTATTTCTGGAAACATATGGCCCCATCCCCCACTGAGCATCTCACAGCAGTCTCCCTGACTGCTGAGTGCAGATGGCTAGACACATTATGGCAACAGAGATTCAGAAATAGAGGGACGCGGCCCCAGGAAAGCACCACGAATCATTAGCACAGTGGGGCGGAGGTTCCCGGCTCCTGGGGTCTGATTTCCAGGGTCTTCTGGCATCTCCTGAGTGCTCTGAACAGAGATTGGGCTTGGAGGGATCTGCTGGGTGCTTTGTGGACCACAGTTTCTGCCCGGCGAGTCTCAGATGGCTTGACAGTGAAGGAAAGAGCAGAGAGCTGGCTCATTCATCACGCTCAGGTGAAGGCCACCCACCACAGTTTCATTCAGTGGAGAGGAAAACCAGAACAAAGCTCTAACTAGCCAACTCTCTGACATCTGTGTGCTGGTGGATTTCCTGCAAGAGACAGAAAGCATGTCCATGTTTCTGGGGACAAAGGAATGTCAGGGCAGCTAGCAGTGCTTTGTGCTTGCAAAGGACACACCCTGCTCATTGCCACCTCATAAAGGCAGGCGGGAGCCACAGGTGGGGCCGGTGCTGCACATCTCCTCTGAATGAGAACTTTGGTTTTTGATGTTTTAATATACTTTTATTGGTGAATGGTATTATACCTTATAGTGAGGTTCAAAGTGATATAAACATACATGCATGAGCCACTTGATGTGTGCCCTCCTGATCCCACTGTGCTCCCTGAGCTGCATACATGTTGGTGAGATTGGTAGCTATGCTTCCATGTTTGGACATAACATTATTTGAACTGTTTTTTTCCTCAGCACTTAGCCATTCCATGCTGACCACATCTTTGTGGAGTCACAAGGACCAACCTTTCATCCAAGTTGCCCTTCTCTCATGGCCATGAGCTGTCACAGAGGAGCTTCCCAGATAGACATCATCCCTCCTGGTAATCACTGGGTGAGTCACATTGCTGCCTGTGCCTCTTCAGAGAGCTCAAAGCTCACTTTTGAATAATTTACTTCACCATTTGACTCAAGAATTTTATTCCCCTGCCCCGTAGTACCAGACCAGGAAGACAATTAGCAGCCCCAGCTTGTGACCTCATTGTGCCATTGGACATGAAGTTGGACCCAGATGCTTCAAGGGTAAATGTGATTTGTTATTGATGCTTGTCAAAAACATACACCTGCCCTTTTAATTGTTTTAATTGTACATATTTGTGGGATCCAGCATGATAATTCGACACATACATACAATGTGTAATGATCACATCAAGGCAGTTACAATTTCTATCTCCTTAAACAGTTTTTATCTTGATTAACATGAAACAATTGTACATATTTAGGCATAAAATGTGGCCCTTCCTTCACCAGGGGCATAGTCTGAGTCTTTGGGTCTTGTGTGCTAACCTTAAATGTGACTAACTGTTCTGACGGCCTATGCGATTTCAAATATTTCTGAATGCATAACACTAAAGACCCCTGATAGTGAGTGAACATGGAATATCTCAATTAAGATCTGTCCCTCCATGCTGCTCACACATGCTGACATCTGGTTGGGTCAACTGTACAGTTTCATCCTGAGGTGAAGTTATTATAAGAGATGGAGATTTAATGAGAACACCGGAGCACAGAGATCAAGGCCTTAGAAGGTGGAATGGGTGCATGAAGAGTGACTGAGATGCATCAGACAGAGAGAATTGTCCCCGACAGCCAGCAGGTTGACCTCGATGGATGTGGGGTATCCCTCTTCAGGTTCTTGCCCTTTAAGATTCAATTCTCTCTTACTTTGGGGATATTCCCACATTTAATATACTGATGCCCACTTAATATACATTAGCTATACAATCACATAAAATATGCACATTTATAGAATTAGGCTTGAATATGAATAGGTATGCTCCCTCCTCTAAAACTGATAGGGGAGACCACTTCCCCCAGCCTCAGCAGCAGGGCTTCAAGCTGTGGGTTGGCCTCCTGGCCTGGGTACACCAACCTGGCACACTGAAGCTGTGGAGAGGGATGTGTGGGATTTGCTGGGGCAGCAGCCACTGGCCTCCCAGTGTGACCAGTCCAGTTCTGAAACCTCAGCCCCTCCTTGGCATCTCTTGTTCTCACAAGTCTCTGAGGTTCTGTGATTCCCCTCTATCATGCCAATCTGTTTCTTCTTGGTTTAGTTTATACAGCATTGATTTTTACCTCTTGAAATCAAGAAACTTTGTCCAACAGACATTTGAAGAACCTTCAGAAGAGTTCCTGGGAATCAAGGTACTTTACTTACTTGCTGTGCATCCTTGGATAAGTCAGACTCTCTGGGTCTCAGGTTCCTGGCTGTAACAGAAGGAACTATGCATTGTTTTCTAGTTTCCTACCATCTCCAAAATTATGTGAGCCTATTACTAGGAGATGACAGATTATATAATAAAAAGTTAAAGATAAGACTTAAGAAAGGAAGATACAGAATAATTTTTCTGATGAAGGCTCTCCCATGTGCCCTCCATTACTCTGACATCAGTATGCACATCGTCCACATTGCCAGACTCTGGAAGACACACCAAGAATCATGAGAGGCTCTGGACTACTGGGAAATATGTGTTGGGCTCCTTGTAACTGTGAAGGAGGTGTGCTGAATTTGCAGGTGCGGGTTTGTCATTTAAAATAGAACAATAGTAAAATCATCTTGATTCCCGACATGTGAGACATTTCCAGTCTTTAAAACCACTTCATAAGCCAGGCATGGTGGAACATGCCTGTAATCCCAGTACTTGGGAGACTGAGACAGGAGGATTGCAGGTTCGAGGACAGCCTCAGCAAGTAGTGAGACTCTCATCAACATAAGGAGACCCTGTTTCAAAAGAAAATAAAAGCAAAAAATGGGGCTGGGGCTGTAGCTCAGAGGTAAAATACCTCTGGGTTCAATCCCCAGTACCCCCCCACACACACACACATGAACACTTCATAGACCTTATCTCATTTGATTCTTGAAGTAGCCTGTGAGTCATTACCCCTGTTTTCCAGCTGAGAAACTAAGACTTAAAAGGGTTACTTCACCTGAAGAGTCCCTAACTAGTGGCAGAAGACCCTCAACCAGCGCCTGACCCTTGTGATATTGTATGTGGTGTCCCTTCTGACAGAGGCTCCCGGGAGCAGGGGGCCTGCAGACCCTCATCCTCCTCTCCAATACCTGCTGAGGCCTGGCATACCTTGGTCTCTGACTCAGTGGCTTTCCTGTGGCACAGACAGTTACAACTTCTCCTGTTTTTCTTTCAAG
Source organism: Glis glis (assembly GCA_004027185.1). Classification (NCBI taxonomy): domain Eukaryota; kingdom Metazoa; phylum Chordata; class Mammalia; order Rodentia; family Gliridae; genus Glis; species Glis glis. Next base: position 11,372 of record PVJS01037876.1, read on the forward strand.
ACACAGCTCAGTCCTTTTCCAATCAGGCTTGGCTTAATCCACCTGGATTACAAAGGGAACTAAAGCTAATATTTTCTTTCTGACTTACTACAACCTATTTTATCCATTTTAAAGCAAGATTGTTTTATAGAAATGGCATGTAAATCCACAAAATAAACAAAGCCACTTGCCTTTGGACTCTACACAAATAATCTGAAAATAATCCTGACAATATTGTGTTTGCTGAGACAAAAAGCTCTGAGAAATAAATAAATAATTAACTCTCCACCCCGGCACGGTCTACCTCCTTCTGCTCTCATGTTGGAGAATTTATGACTTTTCTTCCTGGATCAAAGTTAAGTGAATTCATCCACGGAAACTGTAATTAGTCTGAGAGGCTAATTCTCAGGGCCTAACTGCATGCTCTCTGTGACATTTCGAGGCACTAAGGTGGACATTATGGGGAAGTGCACTCACAAATGAGAGAAACCTTACATTAGCAATAAGACCCTCGCCTCTCCAGCTCCCATATGCCTGGCCCAAGTGGGGGAGGAATGGCCTTTCTGTGGGAGGGCAGCAGCCGCCTCCAGGACACAAAAGTGTCTGGGCATGGTGGAGTGGGGGCACTTCATGCCCCTTAAGGAAATCCAACTGAATTATCCCCAGATAGAGAAATCAGAGATTCATCATTCACATGATAATGAATTTCATTATACACATATTCCAAATAACACATCGCTTATTTCCAAATGTCATCAAAACAGAAACAAACCTGATTTGTACCCATCCATTAAGGAATGTAAATTTCATACAAAGAAGAATACACCTAGATTGTTGTGAGGCCATGCATTAATAAAAATGAGCCTCAAACGGAAGTAAAGTGGGCAGGTTCAAGAAAATGGGTGGCCTCAGGAAAGTCCCAGAATCGGAGTTTATGAAGCATGGAATTGCGGACTTAAGTCTGACTTTGGAGTCACAATATCGCAGACAGCAGGTAAACAGCAGCGAAACTTCCTCAACAAGACCCCCAGGTAAACAGCAGTGAAACTTCCTCAACAAGACCCCAAAGGCACAAGAAATTAAAACAAGGATTAATATGTGGGATTGCATTAAACTGAAGAGCTTCTGTGTAGCAAAGGAAACTATCAAGAACTTCGAGAGAGCTGACAGAATGGGAGATCTTTGTCAGATACTCCTCTGATAGAGGACTAATATTTAGAATATACAAAAAACTCTAGAAACTAACTGCCAAAAAAATAACCCACTCAAAAAATAGACAAGTGAACTAAATAGTTCACAAAAGAAGAAATACAAATGGCTAGCCAGGCATGGTGGCGCACCCTTGTAATCCCAGTACTTGAGAGGCAAACCCGGAGGATCCGGGTTTGCGGCCAGCCTCAGCTACTTAATGAGGCCCTCCACAACTTGGCGAGACCCATTTTCAAAATAAAGAATAAAAAATAGGTCTGGGGGTGTAGCCCGGAGGTAGAATGCCCCTGGGTTCAATCCCCAGTGCCGCAAAAAAAAAAAAGAAATACAAATGGCCAATAAATATATGAAAAATATTCAACATCATTAGCAATCAGAGAGATGCAAATCAAAACTACCCTGAGATTTCACCTAACCCCAATTAGAATGGCAGTCATTAAAAACACAATAATAAATGCTGGCAAGGATGTAGAGAAGTAGGAATTCTGATACATTGTTGGTGGGCTTACAAATTAGTGCAACCACTTAGGAAAACAGTGTGGAGGGTCCTCAGAAGAATGGAAATGAATCTACCATATGACCCAGCTAAACCACTCCTGGGTATCTATCCAAAAGAACGGAAACCAGACTACCATAGTACTGCATGCACATTTATGTGTATATATGTGCATGTAGTACAATTCACATTTGCCAAACCAGGAAGCTAGCTGAGATGTCCATCAACAGATGAATGGATTACAAAATTATGGGATATATGCACAATGGAATTCTACTCAGTCATAAGGAAGAACAAAATTATATCATTTTCAGGGAAATGGATGGAAGTGGAGATTATGCTAAGAGAGATTAGTCAGTCACAAAAAGTGAAAGATAAGATGTTCTCCTTCATATGTGGAAGCTAGGGAGAAATAGGAACACAGGAGGGACAGCAGACAAAGGAAGAGAAACCTTAGTGAAGTGAAGGAGGGGACCTACCTAAGGGAGACTGGAGAGAGTAGGAAGACTTGAAGAGGGAAACACCTCAATGGACATGATTACATACACAAACGTATCAAAGCCAATCACTGTGCTGAGCACCAGAAGGTGGGGAGAGGGAGGGAGTAGGATGGGAAATGGGGAAGAGCTCAATGAGAACTGTGTGCATGTATGCCTCTATCACCCTGAACTTCAGCAAGATGTATGATTACAATGCACCAATAAGAGAGAGAGAGAGAGAGAAAGAGAGAGAGAGAGAAAGAGAGAGAGAGAGAGAGAAACTCCAAGAGATGAGGGCTTGAATGTGTCTCAGATGCTCAGGACAGGAGAGTAAAAGTCCTCAGTGGAAGCAATAAATACCTTCTTCCTACCTTAAAGGAAACAGAAGGTCAAAGAGGTGGAGTCACTCACCCAGTGCCCCAAAATAATTATGAAATTAAAAGAATGGCATCCTGAATTCTTCTAGGCCAGAAGAGAGACCTCCAACTGGACCTTTGAGTTGTGTCCAGCACACAGACATGCTTCTTAAAACCACATGCTAATTTTTAAACAGACCCAACATTTTTTTAAAAATAGATCATTTTACAAAAACACAATGTCTCTGTGCTTTGAAAAGCCAGATGAGCTGCTGTCATGTGCTGAGCTCTCCCCATGGCAACCCTAGGGAACCGAGTAGCTGGCAAGTGTGCAAGGGTCTGTTCAGGAAAGCCCACGAGGCACCACAGCTGGTTCCTTTCAGCGCACAGCTCTTGCACATCCGCCCAGGGCCAGCTCATCCTATTCTGGTCTTGCCACACTCCTTGCTGGCATTGGAACTTCAATAAAAACAGGGCTCAGTTACCTGTCTTCTAAGTGAATGTTTAGAAATGTAGATTAGGCCAGGACTCTGTCCCCACAATGGGGATGCCTGCAGGGTGGTGAGGCCTGGAAGGTGGGGTCCCAGATCTGGACTAATTCTGCTTAGTGGGCAGCAGTGGGGCCACGCCAACACAGGTGCCCTCTGGTCACCGCCCCAGGCACAGCAGCAGCCATCATAGTTGGCAAATGATGGCTGTTCACTGGCCTAGTCTCTTGCCCTCACCCTACAGCTCTACAAACCCAACAGCAGCTTTGCTCCCAGCTCAGAAGAGCCGGGGACAGCCCATGAGACCTCCATGGAGGAGCAGAGCCCAGATGAATGAAGAAAGAGCTTTAAATTTTAATATATCATTCCCTGTGAGACTGAGGGAATGTGGCTAATGCTCACACCTTTTATCAATTTTTGTCATTTAAACAGTCTTTCAAAGCATGTGATTAAATTTTGCCATTGACAAGGCAAAGGGCTGTGGTTGTGTTTGTATGAGGTGTTAAGTATCTGCTGTTTATAAGTAACATTGTTTAGATTTTCTGAGCCTTATGAGTTTAGGGTTCGCTTTCTCACTTAGGGTTGGGTTGGAGGTTGGTGTTTATTTTGGTTTTTGTTTGTTTGCTGTTGTTCAGTAAGAGCTTTCTCTTCCTTTCTTCAACTCCCTCGTGCCCATATCCCTAGATCCACGCCCAGATCTCCACATAGGCCCTTCTGGATGCTTCTGTAACTTAAGTGGGTCCCTTTTTCCTATATCCAAGGAGTCACAAAGTCTTATGAGCTAATATATAAAAAGATGTCTCACCAGTTAAACACCTGATTTGCCCCAGTCAAAATGTTCCATATACTTGAGGTTTGTGACCTGTAATAAAGCCCACATCGTCAATTTCTCAAATATTCTATAAAATACTTTAATTTTGAATGGTATATTATAATAAATATAAACAACAATAATTCTTGGTATGATTCATAATGTTGTTTATAATCTATATCCACTTCTTATATTTTGCCAACTTGTCAAAGACAGAAAGATGTGAAATTTGCTGATTCTAATCCTGTATAATTTTGTCTACTACTTCTAACATTTTCTTATTTTGATATCTTGTTAATATATCATGAATCACACAAGTATCTGTAATTGTTATTTAGTTTATAAATCCTATTAACAAAATATCCTTCCTTGTCTAGATTAATGCTCTGAGGTTCAGTCTACATTGGCATTAAAATTATTCCTTCCTTTGCCCTTAGTTTCTGTGCTTGAAATTGCATGGTGTATTTCTTCTCAATGGTGTGTGTGTGTGTGTGTGTGTGTGTGTGTGTGTGTGTGTGTGTGTCTGTCTTACTGGGGATTGAACCCAGACACATTCTACCTCTGAGTTACACCCTCAGCACTATTTTATTTTATTTGTGGTAGTGGGGATTGAACCCAGGGGGTGTTCTACCTCCGCGCTACACCCCTGGCACTATTTTTTTATACTTTATTTTGAAACCGGGTCTCACGAAGTTGTGGAGGGCCTCACTAAGTAGAAAGAGAGAGACAGGGAGAGAGAGGGAGAGAGAGAGAGAGAGAGCGAGCTGAGGCTGGCTGCGAACCCGGATCCTCCAGTCTCCGCCTCCCAAAGTACTGGGATTAAAAGCGTGCGCCACCACACCCGGCACTATTTTTTTTTTAATTTTGAAACAGTCTTGCTAAGTTGCTGAGGCTGGCCTCGAACCTGTGATCTCCCAAGTACTGGGATTACAGGCATGTGCCACCATGCCTGGACCCTTGCAACCTTAATCTACAGGTTTCTTCTGTAGTCATAACAGACAGTGAAGTGGAATCCTATTGCTCTGGGAATCTCTACACTGGAAGCTTTCAACAGTCGGGCAATTCTAAAGGAATTTTAAAAACTGATTGTATCCATTTTTAAAAGAAATGAAAGACAGTAAAAATGCTCTGTATAGCCGGGCGTGGTGGTGCACGCTTGTAATCCCAGTACTTTGGGAGGCGGAGACCGGAGGATCCGGGTTCGCGGCCAGCCTCAGCTCTCTCTCTCTCTCTCTCTCTCTCTCTCTCTCTCTCTCTACCTAGTGAGGCCCTCCACAACTTTGTGAGACCCGGTTTCAAAATAAAGTATAAAAAAAATAGGGCCGGGGGTGTAGCGCGGAGGTAGAACGCCCCTGGTTTCAATCCCCAGTACTGCAAAAAAAAAAAAAAAAAGCTCTGTAATGAAAATATTGACTGATTTTGTAGGGCTAAAATCACTCACCATGATCGAGTGGGATTTATCCCTGAGATTGTTCAAACATACAAGTTAACAACTGTGATTCACTACATTTGCAGAATGAAGGACAAAGAACATGACTATCTCAAAAGCTGTAGATAAAGAAACTAGACGAACTTTAGCATCTTTTCCAGACAACCATGGAGGTCTTTGGTTCTGTGTGTTTCCTCTTGCCTCCCACAGGCTACTCTGGGCTTGCTCTCAGGGTGGAAACAGTGGGCAGGAGAGTAGCAGAGGCTTCCTGAGGCCTGGGGTCAGGACTTCAGAGAGGCCCCCTCATCACTGATATAATAAAGCAAGTCTTAAGGCCCACCCAGATTCCTTATGGTGAGAAAGATTCCCCCACTTGCTGGGAATGCTGCAAGTGACATTGCCAAAACATGAACCAGGTAGAGTGTAGAGTTGGGGTTATCCTGGAAACTAGCCTCGCACTGCATGCTGGAGCTGCAGGACCATCCCTCTCCTCCCCTCAGACAGACACAGCCATGTGCAGGAAATGAACCCATACATGTCTTCTGACAACATAGCTTCAACAAAAGCTACAGGGTAGAAATGACATTAAGAGAAGATGCGCTGACAAAAATCGTTATCAGAGACAAGAGAACACTAGTTCTCTCAGTTTGTATGTTTGTTTTAGTACTGGAGAGTCAACCCAGGGGCATTCTACCTCTGAACTATGTCCCCAGCCCTATTTTTTATTTTATTCTGAAACTGGTTCTCACTAAGTTGGTGAAGGTGTCTGACTGAGTTGCTGAGGCCGACCTTTAACCTGCATTTCTCCTCTCTCAGCCTCCCAAGTACTGGGATTACAGTACTGGGCCACCAAACCCAGCTGAACACTGGTTCTTTATGACCACAGACTTGGGATAATGCTTGGAGACTATTTTTCAACCATGTTCTATAATTCGATATATTGCTACTATTCTTTTTTAAAGTAAATCCTGCTAAGTTACTATTTCTTCGTCTAAAGAAAAGTTCACATAGAGGCCTCTAACATTAGGTCAACTATGTTACCCCAGAAAACACAATGGAGATTCTAGAATGCCACTGTCCTGAAACTAGCAAGACATCACAGAAAAGAAGGAAGTCTGAAGCCAGACAGACTGGGGTCACTTCAAGACTAACCTTGACCCACTGTGGGCCCTGAACAAATTGCTTCACCTTCCTGAAGTATGTTCTTCTCACTTGGAAAATTTGCATAATAAATAACTGACCACCCTACCACCCACAACTCCCTTTTCACTATCCCTCTTTCCAGCTAGGAATAAACCAGGAATGGAGTCTCAAGTCACTGTTCTGGACAGAGTGACATGACTAAAAGTTGGCTGATTAAGGCTCACACTTTCCTAAGAAGGTGTAGGTCTTCTGGAATACCCCTTTGGTCCCTGCACCCTACCCTCTTATTTCTTCCTGGTTGCAGACAAGATGGCTGAGGTTGCAGTAGCCACATTGAAACCTTGAGGTAGGTCCAGGAATGTGCCAGGTGTATGTCGTCTACCTTTGCCTTGCTGCTGGAGAAAGATAACCAGTTCATTTCCTTCACCACTCTCAGTGGGTATCACAGTTGAACTCCTTCCAACCCTGTGCCAGAGGTGCTATGCTTCAAGATTGTTAGAAGATTGAGAAATAATCCGCTTACATATTATTGTCTTATTGTGAGAATATTTTTATTCTAAATGTTAACATTTTTGTTAGAATTAAAATGTATTGGGGTTGCTCTGGTGGACGCTACTTGCTCCCTAGCACTGCTATGGATGGTTGCTACTTTAAGCAGCTCCCTAATAACTATTCCGTGGTTCCTGCCATGGAAGGTCGCTGCACCAGACAGCTTCCTGAAGATTGTTCCATGGTTCCTGCCATGGAAGGCCACTGCACCAGACAGCTTCCTGACCAATAGTCTTCTCGCACGATACTGACACAAAGTCTGATATAATAATACTTTGGAGAGAATTTAATAATTGGGAGGGGGTCGGAGAGGAGATCCAAGATGACAACTTCTGCTGGCCTTCTGTAGCCAGGGCCCTTCTTATATTAAGGGTTCAACAAAGCAAATGGAAGAAGATCACAAGTTAAGACCAGGGAGTGGCAAACACGAAATAGGACCAGGGAGTATGACCAGGGAGTGGCAAGGTGAACATTTCAGGGAGAATAGGAGGTCATCCATGTCCAGCTTTTGGTCCCATCCGGTCCAAGGAAGCTTGTCTGTGTGCGGACAATTTCCACTTAGCATGTACTGTGTACATGGTTAAGCCGGTCTGACATGGTGACCTCATTGTGTGGGCTAAGATGGCCCCCAACATCTCATCCCTTTAGTTTTTGTGACAAGGCCAGCAATATAAGCCTAGGAACTTCCTGTTTGTGAAATATAAATTGTTTCCATCCAATTCTGCAGACTGTACAAAGAAATAGAAATAACATTACAACCAAAATAAGCAAACCAGTCAGTCCCCACACATGAGTAGAAAAATACTTTAAAGGGCTAAGACTATAAATCTCACCAGCCAAGCTCTCCCAGATTTCAGCATCTGTAAAGGTTGGAGTCTTAGCATTAGTCATGGCTAGAACCTGAGACTGTAATTTTAACACATCCAATGAAGCATTATGAAAAGGATCTAATCCTAATAAATGATTTTTAACTCGAGACCACTCTTTATAATTTTCCTTATAAGGCACCTTTGTCACACAATATTCAGTAATCTTATAATGACATTGTAAACGTTGTGACCTCCGTAAATCCTGTAGCTGTTACCCAATCCAAATCACAGAGTCTTTCAGCTGTCTAACTTCTCCAAGAATTTCTTGGTCAATATGAATTTGAGTTTGCCAAGTTCCCTGCTGGGCCCTTTACCCAGTGCCATGAAAGGGCCTGGTGGACTGGCAGAAGCCTGCTCTGTAGTACCGGGCCTCTCCCACGTGGCAGTAATTCAGCATATTAATGGCAAAGATGGCGCTGGCGAATTCCTCAGGGGGAGGTTCCGCAGGTGGTTCCTGAAGTGACCTAAGGAGGGCTGTGATTGGTTCCGTACTCATAG